>PVJX010006100.1:0-20000 GCA_004027295.1 Dolichotis patagonum | reverse complement strand
TTGTATATATATATATGTATATATATTATTCTTTTGTAAGCACAGAAATGTTAGTATTAACCACATACTAACCTCAACTTGATTTGCATTGAAAAACAGAGAATGGAAGGGTTGAAGCTTGTACTTTGGAAAAGCAAAAGAAAGACATGGCAGTTGCAAAGCATCTTTAACCTCCAGTGATTTATTGGCCCTCAGCCAAGTTATCAGGGGAATCTAATTCTTCTTTATTATTCAAATAAACCACATTTGGCACCATGGTTCCCTTTCAGAATAGCTTCACAAATAGACTGAGCTCTGTCACTTATTTGACCTTGTACTTGTGTGCTGTAGCTATACTTTTATTTGCCATTCTATATAACAAATGCAGAGAAATCTAAAATATGGACATGAACAACAGAATGGGGAAAAGAGTTTATGGTAAATATACTTGCATGGGTTAAAGCAAAAAAGAACCAAATTTAGAACAACCATTTACCCCCTTTAACTTTCACTTCTTTTAGCCCACATTATATCTGCTGCTAACATGGACCTTTCAGCAAGCTGCCTTGAAACTAGCCAGTTTGTAACCCTGTCTGCAGCTACCTTTTGGCTGGCTTGCAATCACCAGGAAACATCTGATAGGAAGTCAGAAGGGAAGGGATTCATTACATGCAGCTACTGGAGGCAGTGGGGTGCGATTAGAACACATTTCAAAAGAGGCTTCAACTGGCTTGTACGGTATTTTCCCGTGACGTCACAATAGTAAAAAATAAAGTGTTAATTTCTCAATTTGTTCTAGGTTTCATTTTGTGGTAAAAAGGACTCTCCACTAACTGGGAAACACTGCTGGCATAGATGTGAACCAGAGTCATTAACTATCATCTTCCAAACAATGTTTTCAGAAGACATGGGTCCATTTTTATCCTCTGGTTAATTGAGAACTGTGTCCTCCATCTCTGGCAACTATAATATTGTATTCCTCATGAGCATTTAGAAGAAAATGCAGTGTTCAAATATGCACAAAGAAAAATTGAGCTGAAATCATGTAAGCTATCAAAATAACCCATGCTATTTGTGAGGCCAGAAGAGAATGCCATTCTCAAATGGTCTTCAGCACAGCCATGACTGAGGGGAAAGGGGTTCTGCCAGTGTATGAGACCTATGACACGAGTTTGTGCTTGTCATGTGCACCATCACTATAGACTTGCTATGAATATGGACTTCAATAGAAGCAAATCAGTGTCACAATTCATGCTAGTCTCTACAGATATTCTATGTAAGATTTATCTTCAGATGTCAGTTCTACAAAGTTTTGTTTTCCTTGAGAAGCACTATGTCCTTATTTTTGATAGCTAATGATATTTCCATTTTTTTCCTTTGGTTACCAGGAAGCTCACAGCTAAAAGTGAAGTTTTATTACATTACCTATACCCTATTTTCCAAGCATCTAGTCAGGTTTTCTTGCTCAGTGGTAACCGAGTATTTGTTTCTATTTATCTTTTTTACTTACTTTCTTGTTTTATTTTGACATTATGTTACTGCATGTTTGTTTCAAATCCTTTGTGGAAAGAAGAGGATAAAAGCCGACACATAAATATTTCTCTAAGCTTTTCATCCTATATCAAATAGAATGCTTTATATTTATCATGGAATGTCTTTTTTGGATTCTCTGGTGATTTAGCCCCTTATGTTTTGGAAGAGATTTCATAAAATCTGGCTACATATCATCACTACATTTTCAGCATTAGGGAAGCCATTCTGTTTTCTTCATTTTCATTTTTGCCAATTGCATTATAGCTAAAGAGTAGTGTCTGTAACAGCTCTGAATGCCATTAACAGGTATCAGCACTCATTTAATCCCTGTGCAAAACAAAATCAGCTTGATATGAAGGGTTCTCCCCTTAAGAAAAGGACTCGTGGTAACTGCAAACCATTTTTACCCAGAAAACCAAGTCCACAGTGCATAATTCCACAACCTAGTGCATGCTCTTAAGTTAACTATGTCTATCTGTGTGTATATCTACCCATCTTCCTATGTAGCAAAGTCAAGTCTGCTGTGGAGACGCAGATCTCACCAGTGCTTCTTCCATCCCCTTCACTGCCATAGCAGGAGGCTCTGCCAGGGCAGCCACAGCGCACACACCCACATCAGCGCTCTGCAGGCTCTACATCCAGGCTGTGACTCCCACCCAGGCTCCACCCCAGAGCCCAGAAGTTTCCCTGCTTGGTTTGCTCAGGAGCCAGGAAGAATCCTAGTTCTTTCCTGAGCATAAGCCATTTTAAAGCCACCATATTTATTTACATATTGAAAGAAAACAAAACTGAGGAAGGAATATCTTGCGAGTCAGAAATGCAGATGCATCCATCCTCTCACTAAGAAACAGACAAGCTTACAATACTCCTCAATATTTTCCCTGGGTAAGCTTTTGCTGATAAGAGTCATATACTGTTATTTAAAAAAAAACTACTAAGGAAAGCAGGGGACAATGCTTTATAGACTCCCTATCCCTATCTAGAATGTGATGGAATAACCACTTAGCCAGAGTCATAGAACACACACAGAACATTTGGTTCACATTTAATTAAGGGCAAAGGAACAGAAGAGCAAATGAGCAACTGAATAACTCAAACTATGCTTTCTTTTTGTCCTTTTGAGTGCTGTGTAACCTCCCCAAGTGCAAAAGAACATTGAAGAAACTCAGGGACATGAATTTCCATATTAGCACTTAAGACCTTAATAGGCTTGGAAATTCTTTCCCCAATTTTTAGCATAGACTTTTCTCTTTATGCTTTGGGCATTTAAAATAATGCAACATATCAAAAATTATTTTCATATGAACTCAGAACTCTTTATGCTTTAGCTTTTCACTAAATTTGTGTATGCAAAATCTGACTTCCATTCATCATCTCTGTCATGGATGCTGTAAGATAAAGCCTTGTGCTGGGCATGAGACCCTTCTGCCAACACTGCAGACACCCACCAGAGAAGGGGTCATGCTTTATAGCCAGCTCTGCCTGAGTGAGTCAAGAAGCTTACTGTTGGTGCACACTTGAAAGTTCACACCACATTAGGACAGGGACTGAATTCACAGAAGTTGCCATTACTAAACTATTTCTATACAGCTACTTTATGCTGCAGGAACCGGAATTATTAGTTTCTGATTTTAGGAAAAGATTGACTTAATGCTACAGTAGAGAAGCAGAGAAATAAACTGCTTTTAAGGAGAAACCAGCACAGGGTTAAAGCCAAATTTTTCTTGAACAGATGATATTTCAGATGGCCACACTATTCCAGATGCATCAATTTCCTTGAAAATCCAATCCATATATGTGCATATGCTGTGCTGGCAGGAGGACTGACTGAAATGGCCAAAACCCAAGAGCTAATATTCTTTTGGCCAGAATAATGCAATTATTATTTTCCTAGCTATCAGTCTAAGCACACAGAGCCATCTGTTATGCAAAGCAAACATACACATCTCAATTACAGAAAATGCAGTTGCCTTGACAGAATTTGGATTACACCACTAACCAGGGCTGTAAAATGTGTTTGGAGCTAGTATATAATGGATGCTTTTCAGGAGTTCCCTAATTAGCATTTACCTGCTTAAACTAATTATTCATCCTTCTTCTTTACTGGCTTATTAAACTTCGTTGGATACTCTGCAAAACAGATGAATGTGGGCACTGGAGAACAACAAACAGGGGCATCTCCAGTTGCATGCAGCCTCAACAACATGGTAGCACACAATTTCAAAATTGGAGATTCTCAATACTCGGGCCCAATCAGATTAAGACAAGGCTCACGGTTTATCAAAGGCTACTGCAAAAGGGGAGATTTCAGCAAGATACAAGAATACTAATAGTTAACAATAGCTCCGTTTCTATCCCTGGGTTTCCTAAAGTTTACATGAACTAGAATTAATCCTTATACTGCACTATATGTGCTTCAAGGAAGCGTTAATGATCACAGCTCTTATTTGGATTCTCAACAGTAAATAATCAAATTTGGCAGTGTTTCTCCTCCTTCGCCAGCCCTCTCAAGTGCCAAATCTCTCTATTATTTCCCACTGTCTTTCCTAATTTAGCTATTAACCAGAAAACTCACTAGGAGTCAAAGAGTTCCGGGCCTGCTGGCTGCTTCCTGAGGACTATGACAGCCTTCAGAAGCAGTGAGTCTGCCTGGGTCCTCCTTAAGAGCAGAAAGGTGAATCTTATCTCCATCTTTAGCTCTGAAGGGCAAAAGAATGAGAGGCGGATTATCCAACTTGGCAGATCATCACACACCACAAAATCCTTCCCATTCAGGCTATGTTTTCCTCCTTCCAAACCACCAGATGAAAAGGGTCAAACCCAGTCAATCACCGATACATGCACAAATATCCAGATGTTCAGCACTTTCATAGAGAGAACATCTGGATAACTAGCTGAATGGCAAACTGTACCTCAGAATATTTTGGCACTCTACAGATGTGGCTTATGTCTTGGAATCCAGTGCAACTCAAATTTCTGTGTTTCAGGGGAATATCAGGACTACGTAGGATCTATCCTTTACTCTATCAGACTCCATCTTCTTTTCTCCTCTCACAAACACATGTGAAAAATTAAACAGCAAACCATGAAAGGATGTCCTATTTTATGAAATTCTTTAAAGCATTAGGAAGCATTAGCAAAGGTGGCAAAATATATCCTTGCTGGAACCTCCCTCAACACATTTTAATGGTCTCTTTCAGCATTTCTTGACTCCAAATGACTCCTGCCATTGTGTCAGCTCCCCAGATAATGCAGGGTACTCCATAAACATCCAGTAATAGGACACAAGGGAAGCACTATTAGTGTGTCCCTCTCCTACAGGGCACAGAGGTTTCAAAGTTCAAAACAACCGAGGGAAGAAACTTCATTTGTTCTCAATAAATTAATAATGATCCTTGGGGGTGGGCAGGGTGACTAAAGTTTTTGAGCCCAAGTTTATTCTGAACATTTAATGCTGACAGGTTTCTCAGTGACAGAGAGAAGTCAGGGAGAACCATGAAATAATAAGTTTCATAATTCATGCTAAGCAGAACCTCCCTTGAAGAAGGAAAAACATGAGGCTGACTGAGAACTTCACAATTGAAATCAAGAATTTAAATCGTTTAACTTACTTGTGAGAGGCCTAGGTAGATGGAGACCGTTTCAGAAATGTACAAAAATTTTCCTTCTTGATTTAGTGCAAATACAAAGCCATCCAGGGACTGCAGGGAAAAAAAACCATATAAATAGGTTAATAAATATATAATAGATATTTAATTAGTAAGGCAATTGATATAAAGCAACACACTGAATTTAAGGCCATTTTTCTTTTGTCTTAGGACAAAAGTCCTAAGATCTTTTAGCATTGCTTTATATACGAACAAATTAAAGACCTGAACTGAGAAGACAAACTTTTCTTTATTTCAGGAACTTCTTTATGTCTGTGTCATTTTGATCAAGATACATTATATTCATGTACAAAATAAAGTCATGCTGATTTTATGAGATGTTGTCTTTATTTTTTTGGGATTCAGTGGTTACTGAGATTAAATCATCAAAGTTCTCTATTAAATAGCTGAACAGGAATGGAAATTGTAATAAAATAAAAGGAGAAAAAGATTTCTATATGAAGAGCAAGCAACATTACACTACAGACATCAATAGTTTAGTAATTAATAAAGGGTTATACTTTTTGCATTTCCAGTGCTTATTGTGTTAGAACAAATAGGAAAACTCAGTGTATCATGGGTGAATGTTTATGGGCTGAAACATTACAAACTGCAATCTTGTTTTGCAGAACTCTGTATTAAAGTTTTATCTGATAGCTCTGGCTTCTATTACAACTCCCGAAAGCAAAAGAAGAATTAAAGAATACAAGGATGCTACACATCATCTGTAACTCTGAGACCTCAGCACAACTTCTCAAACAGAGAGTCACATTTCCAATCCAATAAATGGCTTAAGTCATCATGGGCTCTAACTACAATGCAACACTCAAATTGGGAATTCATTTGTTTGAAATTCTTGCAGGCCAAGTGCATTTCATATTCTCCACTGTCCTCATGTCTTTTGTGTTGTTTTATTTATTTTTAACAACGTAGATTGCACAAGTGCTGCTTGCCCAGGAAAAGAGGTTTTAAAGATTAGTGATGTTAACAAAAACCATGAATTTGCAAATGCAGGAAATCTACATAGGGAACAAAATATGTGGGAAATTTAAGTAAATGAATGACACACATCTTTAAACATAGAAAGGTGGAAGAATTATGTAAAGTTCTGAGAGTAATATGTACTCTTTCAAATCCCAGAAGTAACTTCATTCTCTTTAAATGCTGAAATTGTTTTTAAATAGGTATGTGTGTTCAAATGCTATGGCTTGGATGTGTTCCCAAAGTCCCTGTGTGGAAAACTTAATCTCTACTGCAACAGTGTTGAGAGGAGGGGCCTTTAAGAGGTGATGAGGCTAAGAGGGCTTTGACCTTGTGAATGGATTAACTCTCTTTTCACTGGAGCACGTTAGTTGTTTCAAAAGTGGTTTCCTGATGACGGGATCGGTTGTTTCTCTTCCATCCTCTTCTTAGTGCTTTCTTTGCCTGCTGCCTGCTGCATCATGAGATGACACAGCAGGAAAGACCCTGGCTAGATGTGAGCCCCTTGATCTTTCACTTTTCAGCCTCCAGAAGAATAAGAAATAAATCTTTGTTCTTTATGAATTGCCCGGTCTCAGGCATTCTATTATATTAAGACATAGCAGTCTAAGTCAATGAATTTTACACACACACGCATATATGAATAAACATATTATACATACAGAATGTATACATGGAATGTGTTTCCATGTTTCTTGACCCCTCTTCACTGCCCCACACTGGTCAGAAAGTCTGGGTGGGACCTAAACCCATTCTCCAATTCACTAAGTTTTGAAAATAATCCAAAGGCATATTATATTGTGTCACGGAAGAAAAGAGACAGATTTTCAGTGAAGATAGTATAAAAATAACAGGTTATATTTATGAAGCAATATGTCCTGAGCAGTTCGCATGTATTGTCTTTTGATATTTTCACAAGTATCATATGAAGTAATTATATTATCTATGTTTATATACAGTACAAGGAAATTGAGGCTTAGCCAAGCTCATTCCTGGTTTGGAATCTGGATTTCAATCTCGACAGTCGGATTCAATAACTATAGTTTTCCACTAACAGCAAACATCCTCTAACTGCTTTGTGTGAACAAATGAAAAGATAAATATTCAGAGCATTTATGAAGCTAAAATAATTCATAAGAGGCAGCCTGTAACTGTTTAAACAGCATCACATATTTTGGAATGATTTGCTTAATTATTAAGGGTGGCAATGGGGAAATGGGATGGCAAGAGAATTCATAAGTCATTTGCACCAGAGGTCAGCTGATCATCTTTGTTCTGTAGTACTTCCCCTGGAATCTCTGTGGGGAACAAAATATTGTCTCAGAGACAAGTTTCCTTTGACAAAACTGCTGAAGATAGAACCTTCAAGAGCAGAGTGTGCCTCCTCTCATTCTTCTCTTTGCTCTGGTTTCACTATAATCTAAGTAGGGCCCAATGCAAAGGGTAAGAAGGTTCCTTCCTATAAGGATCTCACTTTGTTAACACATCGTTAACTTAAATAAGTTGTCTCTGGAGGGTAACTCCTAAGGACAAAGACCTTCCTCTTGGAGGAAAAGGCCATGTTAGGTTTTCACTTAACCTGATAGCCATGGCATAGACAATCACAGAGAACTGCATCAGCCATCTTCTCAAACCTTACCATGCTGCTCCTGTCAAAAGAGACTGATGACTAACAGAGAACCCAAGAGAACTTCTCTGAGGAGTGACGGAAAGCTCCTTGGGAGCAAAAGAAAGGACTGATGGAGCTGACATACAGATAATCCCCTGTAGACTAAGCCCTCATTTTCCAGATGAGGTAACTGAGGCACAGAAAGGCTACATGAATGGATAAGATCAAACAGCTATCTTGGGACAAGGCAATTGGGACAATTTAGTCTCTGCACTCCTATGATATCATTAAAGCATTTACAATATTGAGTGATTGTGTTTTGTTTATTAAATTCCCAGTGAGACTAAATTGCTCAATGGTGGAGAAATGTCTTTGTCTTGCAAGTACTTAACCACTGCTCAATCAAGACTTATTTAACCCAGTTCTGTCTCTAAGCTCAGTGCTCTCTCCCTGTATATCACACATTCCATAATGATTAAGAGGATGGAAATTATTTTCCCCACGAGTACTTTTTAAGGCGTTATTAGCTTATTTGCATATTTAGATGGTTCCAGTACACGTTGGGGTACCACCTGATGTTTGGAATATCAGGGTAAGGGTGGATTCTTTCATAGTCTTTCCAAATATTTAGCATTCTTCCTGAACAGAGCTGCCATTGATGCCTGCACATAGCCTTTACTTTCTCACTAAAGGAGGTTGTGACTCTTAATACAGACTTTAACAGCAGGTTAACACCTCTTGTACATACTGAAATGTTAGAGGAGCTTTGGGTGCCATCCATGGAGGAAGAAATATCTGGAGGCTAAACATCTGATGCTATTAAGCAGTGGCCATCTAAGAGCTGGCCAGTTTTGTTTGGCAAAGATAGGGGCTTTCACACATGTTCCAATTTCCTAGTGAGATTAAAATGAGTCTGTGTCTACATGACACGAAAACATCCAGTCAATTCAATTAAAAATAACAGCCAGTTTGGGTAGGGAGAAAACAGCTAGTCAGATTAGTTGTTAGTGATTACAGAGGTTAAGAAAACCTGTTTCATTATTTTTCACGTTCATGCTTATCATTTCAGTCAATTATATCTACAGTCTGAGATAAATATCCAGAACTCAGTTTTTATTACTTTTTAAATAAGAAATAGTTTTTATTACTTTTTAAATAAGAAATAAGAAAATGTTGGGCCTAAAACAAAATGGCAAAGTCACTCTTCATGGAGCCATTAGCATCTGATCCCAGATTGTCCCTGTATAGAGTTAGTTGTACTCTGCTGTTTAAAAAAGTTTGAGGAGCAGCATCAATATTGGTTTCACGTGGGTGTTGAAATTTAAAAAGGTAGGAGGAGAAAGGAAATATTCAATCAGTAGTTTTGGAATCCAAATCTGATTAATTGGAAAGTTCTGTGGAAGTTTTCAAAAATTTTTGAATTGAGAAAGCTATTATATACTGTGCTACTCAATCACTGCAGGCTACTTTTTAATTTTTTTTTAACTGCCCACTGTTTTCAACAGGCACCAATTAAGATTCTGAGGTCAAAAGGTTAATTACATCTTCTTACCCACTACGTAGAATTTTCTGATTATTAACTAAGGTTGGATTAAAATGAAAAGAACCTACACAAATGTTAATGCTAGTCCCTCCTCAAGAAGATTTATTATAAAGCCATGCTGAAATCTATCCGCTTCCCTCAAAACAGATGGAGAACAAAATCTTAGAAGAAACCATAAAACACACATTTTTAAAGATATACAAGTATCTGATT
Source organism: Dolichotis patagonum (assembly GCA_004027295.1). Taxonomy (NCBI): domain Eukaryota; kingdom Metazoa; phylum Chordata; class Mammalia; order Rodentia; family Caviidae; genus Dolichotis; species Dolichotis patagonum. The sequence goes on along the minus strand of PVJX010006100.1, from coordinate 10,495 downwards.
TATCAAGACAATATTCTTATTACTGAAAACAGTTCTTAGCCATCCAGACAGGGCTGATAGGAGATTTCCTTTGTTACACCCCAGTAAGTCTATGATGCATACACGCAAGGAATAAGGCTTGGATACAGGAGTCAGGGGCTACAGCATCTCTGAATAATAATGCCTGTAATTATAATTTATATCCCCTGACATCAGTGTAACATATAAAGAGTATAGCACAGTTTCTTAACCCCAAAAGCTGAATGCTTCTAACAGTATTTGTCAAACGATGAGGTTATTTCCTTGCAGGGTATGAAAATAAGTATAGCTTCATGATTGAAGGTATACTAATGTTTAATGCATTGCGCTAAATAGATTTATATTTGTCAAAAGAGTTTTGTCTCTGCATTCGTTTTTAATGTATATTTTACAGCAGCCAAATTTCTCAGAGTAAAATCTATGGCGCCCTGCTAGGGACAATTCTTGTGCATGTAACTGCTCTAGAATTAGTGGTTTGTTCTACATTCTAGTGCAGAGAGAGAAAAAAAAAATCACCCTAAACTCTTTTCCCTTCGACCTAACTCCAGATAGAATTACCAGTAGGCTAGGTTATTTTAATGACAGATTATTTTAAACTAAGCCTTCACCATCTGTTCTACCCCCTAATTATGAATGCAAAAAGAACATATTTCACAATTACATCAGTAAAAAAGTAAGATATACATGATTTAAATGCATGCGTGTGCTCCTTGTCCAATGTGCCTTGCATCTGTGATATTCTTCTAATTCAGGCTCAGGCTGCAGAGAAAATACCCATGTGTAACAGAGTGAGACTCTGACTCACTCAACCTCCCCTCTGAAGCTGGAGTTCTTTGCTGTTATGACATAATTCTGTTAGGACAAGAGCAGAGCCTGAATTTAAGCACTATGCTTATCAGACATTAGATACAAGTATTTTATGAATGCTTAAATGGCTTTGCTGTTAATAAGGACAACCTCTGAGGGAAAACTGCCCCAGGGAGCTGAGCCGTGGGTAAGCATCAGGAATCAGCGGGCCTGCTCTTCAACCACACTGGAAAGCTTGGCTTGCTGAGTGAGGACTGGCCTCCAATACCCATCTTTCTATTATTTTGTCAGTAGTTAAAGGAGTTACGAGGAAAACAACTTCTTAAGTTTTCTGGCCTTTGGATGAAATCACACGTAGATAAAGCACATTAAAATGCCACACTGCCCTCTGCTTGTCTCAGGAAGGGAGGCTGCACTGCTCGGGGACAAGGGGGGACTCCCAGCGACTTCAGAACTTGGCACAACCTGGGCACACAGGTATCTGTTTTTTGGGGAAAAGACTTCCCAAATTTTAATTTTGCAAGCAGACTTTTAACAAATAGCGCTTTGTCAAAATGGAAGCCTTATTTTCAGAAATAGGAATCTTAGACAAGTATATTTTCTCAAAGTGGGTGAAAGCCTACATCAAAGGTTTGGGCTTTCCCTTAACCTTTAAGTGTCTGTCTGAGCTTTCTGTTTCTTTCCTTGACTCTCCAATGAGTCAATAACACTAAAGAAAGCTCAAGTTCAAAGTATCATGCACACAAAGCCATATGTTTCCCTATCACAGCACCAAACTGGATTAGTTGCGTCAAATTTGACTATTTTACCATTAAAAAATATTTAGAACAAAGAGACAGCTCAAAGAAAGTATCTTTCCTAAGAGTTCCCTAGAACATGTACATCCAAACATCTTAGGTGAGAAAACAGTTCACGGGGGCACAGATGGCCTCTCTTCAGTTCTTAGAGGAGTGGTACCAGAATAAAAGAGATGGTGACCTAGTGAAATGTTAAAACATGAAAAGAACAAAGACACTGGCTTTCTGAGCTAGGAGACCAGGTTTTTCTGTCATTAAAATTCCATTTTGTGGGACCAGTGAATCAAAGTGCTGACCTTTCTTCTCCAGGATGCCAGTTCAAACCTCACACCCAGCCTCGAGGGATGTAGATTTTTAGAGTTAAGCATCCAGCCAAATGGACAACAGGCTGTGGTTTGAAGTATGCAGCATCTGGTGGAATCACATGTACCTTCCAATCACCAGAGGTGGCATGTGGACCCCACATTTTCTGTGGCTTGACCTAGGGGACTTAGGACTCTGCTTGGGGTATAAGTGACCATATGCTGCTCACTATCTCTCTTGCCTCAAGGAGAAGATTCCCAGTAGTTACTCAGGGGCACAGATAGTCACTGGAATGGTAAAAACATCTTCTTTATGCACATGTGGCATATTAATTAACTGAAAGTTAGGCCCTTCCAAACCCAGGAACTAATTCCCCATGGTGTATCACTCCCTCTGAATTTAGAGTTCTCTTTTACATTAAAGGAAGAATTTCTCTTTTGGCCGAAATAATATAAACAGTACATTGCTCTGGTCCTGAAATGCCTAAAAATCTCAGTTTTGCTTTGGCAAGACAAATGGTGCTTGGTCACACACAGGGTGCCAGGTGTCTTTCAAGTTGTTGGCAAAAAGTAAATTAAAACAGAAAGAAAAAACATCACAACTGGTATTTGACAGTCTGTCGATTACCAGAAACTTGGGAGTAGTCTTCATTTTATATACACACCATTACATATTGTATAACATACTACATATCAAATATACTTGTGTGTATTACATAATACATATTATGTCTATTATTATATCATATTACAGGATGCAATGAACAATGCTTATTTCCCTCAACACTGGGGAAGAGGGTTGGGAAATAACATTTGTTAGGCAAATCATATAGGTCACATGTGAGGTAGATATTATTTAATCTTACTTTACTGATGAGGAAACTGAGGTTCCAAGAAGTTAAGTACAGTGCCTAGTCACAAAACCAAATATTTGGCAGATATTGAAAGAAGGATCCTTTCACCTCTTTACCCCTCCTGCTGGGAATTTTAGTTGCTTCACATACTGACATAGCTGCATTGAATCTGATCTTCTTTCAGCATTTCTTTCCACAATATGTAATTCTCACACTCCTGTTTAGGCAATACCTGTGGGTTACTTCTGAAAACCCCTGTTGAGGGCCTACTATATGCATCAGTTATACACTCTGGGTGTCAAAAAGGTGAAGGCTACAAGGTCTCCACTAACGAGCTGTTCTCTTAAAATTCATTTGTAGAATCTATTACTAAGAAAATGAGTGAGGTTGAATATTAATACAATACAATAAAGGGCCCCAAGGCAAAGGCGGTTTCCAGTTTAAAATAACCTAAATATACAGTGGAGGGCCCTGTTGGCAATTACTAGAGCTCCGTAGCTCTACTACAAAATCCAATGAGTCCAATGTGCCATCCAAAGACCACAGGACCTTGAATAAACTCCAATGCCTCGGGAGAAGATTCTAGTGCCGAAACATGGACTGGTGACCTCCACAGCTAAGAAAGAATCCCTAGGAGAGTCGCACTTCCCAACAGGCAGCTGTTGTAAGACACAACCTCACACCACACACACAGGTTAGTCCACACACTAACCATATTTCCTATCTTAAACTTTTTCACTCATTATAGATTTGCCCCCCACCCCCAGTAATCTATACACCTTTTTTATAGAGAAGTCAATGTGAAAATAAAAGACTTCACAAAGATTTATCACACAGTCATGTTTACCTAAAATTACAATGTTCTTAGGTAAACTCATTTCGATGTTTCTGTTATAGCTGATTATGATATGAATCTGTTTACTTGGCAGTAACTTAAAAAAATAAGCTTTTAAGAGGAAATAATAAATGCTTTGTACATGTATTCCTTTAGGTAAGAGGTTTGTGTCAGGGGTAGCAACAATGATTACAGAATCCTGCAATGAATTTAGCATATTAAAAGACCGTTTAGAGACCTCAGATATTAATCCAGTACATTCAAGTGAGTTTCATTTCTAGGAACATTTTATTTGTATCTCTAGGGACAAGGCATAAAAAACATTTGTACTGAAAGGAATTTGATTGTTACAAATGTACTTTAGAAATTCTGGTTGGGGATAATGCTTGGACCAGGAAACCCTTCTTTGTTAATTTCAGGAAATCACTGTAAGTAAGCTCTCTGCTCTTTATTTTACATATCATTCATCTAATTAATAATTAATGTTTAGTAGACCCACATAAAGCTATAAATCTGATGGACCAATAATAGAAAGTAACATTAGGTTCCTGAAATCGACAATGCTCAGAATTGTTTCTGAGATCTTTCTTGAGTAATTGCATCTCTTCTGGGCACTACATTTCATAATACTGAAACGCTCAAATTGGTTTTCTGTGCATTCCAAATGCTTAGCGTCTATGATGCTTCAGTGCCTTAGCTCCACAATTTAGCTCCATATGAAGCAGAGATACACATTTATGGGAAAATCAATTATTCTGATGAGATTGAGACCTGGTCCTGAATGAGCTCAGGATAAACACCTTGGTTTACCACTTGCCCTGGATCTTGGCTGCTTGTTTGACCTTCTGCCTTCACTTCACAGTTGGTGGCTGAGTCTAGGTGAAAAGGACCAGAGCTCTCTTCCTGTTTAGGCTCCAGAGAGAAGATTCTGCTTTTATCTCATGTGCCTAATTACCCACCACAAGGGAGGCGCAAGAGGTTTGGAGTTTTGCTGTTTGCTCACATTCTTGCACATGTTCAAAGCATAACAACAGATGTCACAGTAAATCTCTATCAAAGAAACTCTAGATGGTATCTGTCAAAGCAGAACAAGTCAGCATGTGAAATTCACTAGGACCAAATTCACTAGGTGTACATTAAATGCCAGTCTAACTTTATATAATTAAAAATACTGGTGCTCGGCCGTACCCATCCTGGCTTCTTCTGTGGTCCAATTCAGAAGGGAATCAAGGGACTGAGCCAGCCTATAGGATGTGGAATGAAGGTATTAGTAAAGAAGAAAATTAGATTCTAGTACTTTTCACTAACTTACCAGAGTGAATCCTTTTTTTCTTTTTTAAATATGAAAAATGAGGGTAGTGTCCTTTCTCTTTCTAATTTTACTTCAATGGATATCCTGACTGGAAGAAAATTCAGTATTATCATGAAAAGTAGGCTGAGTATTTTACTTTGTGAATTGCTAGAAGTAAAAGGTGCTTTAACCAAAATATCACTGAAATCTTAAAATTTAAATTCTTTGACTTACACAAAAACCCCTAAAAGTTGTAAGTACTCATGGGTACCAGGTAATGTTTCAATAGATGTATGTGACATGCAGTATTTGGACCAAAGTAAGCATATATTCTTAAGTAGTTATCATTTTTTTATGATGTAACATTCAAAATACCTCCTTCTAGCTTTTTGAAATATCCAGTACATTACTGTTATCTCTAGTCATCCCCCTGTGCAGTGGCATAACAGGACTTCTTAATCCTATTTAATTATAACTTAGTACCTGTGCACCAACTGTTCTCTCTCTCTCCCTATTGCTTATTCTACCAAGCTTTGGTAACCACCATTCAACTCTTAACTTATATGAGGTCAGCTTTGGTAGACTCCATGAACAAGATCATATGATACTTGTCTTTCCGCGCCTGACTTACTTTACCTAACATGCTGATATTCAGTTTCATCCATGTTGCTGCAAATGATAGGATTTCATTATTTTTATGGCCGAATAGTATTCCATTTAACTATGTGCGTCACATTTCTTTATCTATTCATCACTTTCTGGACATTTAGGCTATTTCTGTGTCATGGCTACTGTAAACAGTGCTACAATAAACACAAGAGTACACATGTCTTTTTAATATAGTGATTTCATTTCTTTTGGATATATCTATAACTAGTAATGGGATTGTTGTAGCATATGGCAGTTATATTTTTAATTGTTTTCAGGAAACTTCATGCTGTATTCCATAATTATTGTACTAATTTATAGTAATTAATAGTGCAAAAGCGTTTTTTCTCTACAGACTTGCAACCATTTGTTTTCTTTTGTCTTTTTGGTAACAGTTATTCTTACTTGAAGAGGGTAACATCTCATTTTGGTTTTGATTTGCATTTCCCTCATGATTAGTGATGTTGAGTAGCTTTTCATAAACCTGTTGGCCATTTGTATATCTCTTATGAAAAATATCTTTTTAGATCTACATCCATTTTAATTGGGTTATTCACTTTTATTGCTATTGAAAATTTTTAGTTTCTTATATATTGTGGATATTAACCATTTGTCAGATGATTATGTATAAGTATTTTCCCCAGTGTGTAAATTGTCTCTTCATTCTGTTGTTTCTTTTGCTGTGCAGAAGATTTTTAGTTCTAGATAATCTCATTTTTCTATTCTTTCTTTTATTTCTTGCATCTTTATGATCTTATATAAAAAAGTCCTTGCCTATTTCAATGCGCAGAGGCTTTCACCCTATATTTTCTTCTACTAGTTCAGTGATTTTTAATAGGAATTATGGGATTGAAGTCAACTGTAAAAAAGCTAAGTATAAATAACTGAAATGCAAAGATAAAGCCTGAAATGATTATCTTGAATATAAAGCCAGATATGTTAGCATGATCTGAAGAAGGAAAGTGTGTATAAACCATGGAAATGATTTGGCATCACTGTCACCGTCACCATGCCTTTCTGGTTCATGCATCATGGCAGGGAACACAAATGGCAGAACAATTTTCTGTTTTAAACTGATACGTCAAGTAATTATTAACTATTATTTTTTTCCTTAGACCAGGTGCTCAGATTGCTTTAAAATATTCAAAAATTTGCACTTCCATATTGTCTTGAAGCAGATACATTACTAGCATAATGGATCCCAGATGTCAAAAGTCAAATTATATTCAACACATGAATCATCACTAAGTGGTCAAGTTTTTCAGAAACAGATTTGTCTTATAAATTTTTGAGATTCCTAGAGACTTAGTTACAAAGATATTCTAAAGGTGTTCAAATAATCACTTATCTTTACCAAGGAAGAATGGATCATTTCTTGGATCTAATAATCTCACTGTGTAAACTTCCCAGGCAGAAGGAAGCATGAAGAGTTTTTCTCAGAAATACCTTTTTGTTCTCTCTCTGTGCTGAGGGCTATGCCATCATCATGCACAATCATCTTCCTGCCTGAGCTTTCAGTGAAATCAAAGACTGGTGACTGACATGCAGATATCTGCTAAACAATGGCATACCTTGCTATTTCATTTTCCCCCTAAGTACAGTGTGGTAACATTCTAGGCAGGTCTAACTCGCTGTGCATTTTGTTGTTGGTTATTTGGCAGGGGTTGCTACAGAATATCATATATAAACTTTTGCTACAGAGTTATCACTCAATACCTTGAGTACTAAAGTGTTTTCAGTATTCAGACCCTAAGGTTTACTGAAGTTGTGTAACAGTCACAACACTAAGAGATTCTCTGTAACAATAATCTAGGTAAGCATGTTCTATTCAAATACACTAATGTGCTAATCCACAGTAATTTGAAAAGGAAATTTTCACTTAGTCATATTGATAACTCACTCACTAGAATCCTTAAATCAACAGTTATGGTCATTCTAATGTACACAATGATTCATTTATACCTTTTTTTTTGTCTTAAACAGCTGTTATGGTTGATACATTGTGTCAACTTGGGAAGTTTAGAAGTTTAACTGCGAGACTCAGCAGGGAGCCAGGGTTTCTACTTTGTAAATATCCTCATCCTGTAACAAAGAAAGGCAAGGAGATTTTGTGAGTGCTACACCTGTCCTAAAGGGGGGGGGCGTGGTGAGATGGGGGGAGGATGGCGGTGTTGGTCTATAAAACACAAGGGAGGTGCAGAGGATTATTTTTCCTCTTTTGCGCTGGTTGCCTTGAAGTGTTGCCCCTGCCTTGGAGCCAGCGAGTATGGACTGAAGCCTCCAGGCACTGTGAGCTAAATAGTCCTTTCTTTCCTTCATTTTGGGTGGTCTGGTGTTTTATCTAGCAAAGAGAAATAAGTAACTGAGACAACAGTTAGTTAAACATATGTTAGAATAAAATTAATTTGGAAAAGGACCTATTCCACCATTCAACGAGTTTGATGAACGCCAGTCTAACTCTCAGCGACTATCAGACCTATTAAAATCCTATGTAGTATAATGGCCTCAACTATATTTACCACTAATACCTTTAGCTACAGATGTCACCTCCCACTTAGTCTTCCTCAATCTTCTATGTCAAAGGCAACCAAATTGCCAACCAGAGTAGCATGAAGGGGGAAAGCATATCAATTAAGTAGCAAGTCTGACTTTTCACTTGGCCCTGTGCCTAGTTTAAGAGCTGAGCACATGAACTAATACTTATTTTCTTTATTAGAATAAGATTTATTCTAGCTTTTAAAGGATCCCAAGACTGTAAGATGATCAAACTTCACAATTAAGAAGTATCTCACCTGTACTTACCTCATGAAACTTTTCCCATAAGCTTGAAGGATTAATATTTTAAAGACATCCCAATAATTTAATAAGGATGAGTCCCCATTTTAACTTTTCCCTAGATGGAAGTTAGAGTCTAAGTAAACACCAGCCTCTCCCACGGAAGACAGCTGCCTGAGACACCAAGGGAATGTGATGGCAGATGCGATCACCTTGGAAATCACAGGACACAGTTTAGGAATCAGCAGTTTCTGTGCTAATTCTATGCTCTAATTTCAGCGTCATTTAATTATTTTATTTCCTTTTTGTCTTTTACCTTTTCACTTTTCTGTTTTCATCCATTCAGCAAAAGAGGTGCTGATGGTAGGAGGGTTGGGGTGGTAATAGGATGCGTGGGCCATGTTTCACAGCCACTATTCCCAGATATTCAGCTCTGAATGTGTCTATATGTGAACCTTGGACTGTAAACAGCTCTGAATACATTTGTATATATGATTCATGGGCATTTAATGATACTGAGAAATTGTGAAAACCAAGTGTGACTCTGAATCTGTGTAGACTAGTGTACATTTTGTGTGGTTGAATACTGGGAATAGATTCTTTTTGCCTCCAATGAGATTTTTTTCATTCTAGCTTTGACCTTTTCCAACAAGTGAGATTTGTTTTATTGTCTTGCTTGGGGGCTTCTCCTTAGTAATAGGATGACCTACTTTAATTTCTACTTAAATGCTTCCACAGGCTGGAGAGAGACTTCCCCTAAAGGATTCAGCCCCTCAAGACTCAAATTGTCCTCTGAGTCTTAATGGAAGACTTTTATTCTAAAGCAAATAAAAATATATTAAGGGTTTTTAAAACACAACCTTAAGCCTTTATCATTTTTCTGTATGTTCCTTCTAGGTTCATCACAGGTAAGCACACTTGCTTAAGAATTTTTCTACTCCTCTCTACCAGATTTTCTTCCCTTTCTTAGTTCTTTCTTGCCATGAAGGCACCTTTCAGAAGGGTTGGCCAAGATTATATTCCTTTTACTCAATAGTACACATGATTCATTAGGCATGTCCAGTGTATTGTGTGTTGACAAAGGTATCCAAGTTTATCAACATCTTTAATTCTAGTAAAGACAGCCTAATGGTGATTGGTAGTATTCTCAATACTCTATAAGGCAAGGGGTATTTCTCTTTTCCATGAGCTTGGTATGGCACAATTAACACAATCTCAAGACAATGAGCAAAGAAAACCCATTGCTTTGAAGCTTTCCAAGAGATAATTCTTCATTATAGTGTGGGTGCCCTCAACACATGGAAATATATTATCACAATTACGATTTTCAATAAGGCTGACTTTGTACATACCAGGACACAAGAGAATACTGGATGTGGGAAGTTACCAAGAAAAATTCGGAAAATAAATTAGGATTGAAACCAGGCATGGTGGTCAATGCCTATAATTCCAGCTACTTGGAAGGCTAACTTGAGAGAACTACAAATTCAAGGGCAGCCTGGGCAACTTAATGAAGCTCTGACTCAAAATGAAAAATAAAAAGGATTGGAAATATAGCTCAGTAGTTAAATGTCCCTAAGTTAACTGCAAGTACTGTACAAAAAATTGGGGCCAAGTTTTAGGACCTTTCCCACTGTTTCCTGCTTAGGCAGTAGACAACAGGATTGAACACAGTAAGCACAGAAGATGTTTAAAGACAACTGGTATTTTCCAATAATTGCTAGGATCTTTCCAGGATTCTCATGAAGAAAACAGTGTAGATCTCTTCTCAGTCCTGTGTGAGGCACTGGAAAAAGGGTAAGGGTATCTAAACTGTAGGCAAAGATTCCTGGCCTGGGAAGAGGTAAGAAAGAGGGCATTTCCAGAGTCAGTCTAGGAACTGAGGAGGAAAAGGACTGATGAAGGAAGAAGAGATACATCAAGCAGATTAACAACTTCCAGGAGCTGGTGGCCCTGACTAATCATTGCAAGAAGCACATTCTGCAGTTTTCACCAGAGAGAAAATTGACTCAGTTCTTGAAAAATGTTCAGTAAAGGAGGATCTTCTGCCAGAGATGGAGGCTCATGGCTCACAGATCTCACTCTCTCAATTACACCCGTTAGTTGTTCTAACCATGGGACACATGACTGTCAGAAATTCCCTCGTCAGATCCAGAGGGTCTCTAAGA
>PVJX010006099.1:0-80250 GCA_004027295.1 Dolichotis patagonum | reverse complement strand
TGTAGAGCTTATAAACAGTTTACAAGAACCAACTATATAACACATGTTGAAATGAACAACTACTTTGAAGAAAAAGAGACACTACAGTACCCAGTGCTGATTCCATAATGTCATGATGTGTAATCCAGCAAAATTATCATTCTTTGTTCAAAGTGATTTTAGCTTGTTTTGTTTTGTTTAAGTTCAACACACATGAAGGAATGGACAGCCGTTTTGAGCAGAATGAGAGACACTATGACAGCCATTTTCAGCTTCCCTATTGTCTGGTATTGAAGACCTGAAACGCCTTCCTTGTCCTGCTCAGATCAATTCCATACTATGTTGTTTCATGTGAATTCCCTGTATGTGACAATATGGACAACTATTTGAAAGAAAACAAGAGTCAATACGATAGAGAGTGATTATCTCCAATTGTCTAGTTTTGGAATTTATGTCCCTTCCATTTGTTTCTTGTGATCTGCTTTGTTCTGTTTTGTTGTGTTTAATTTTACCCTTTTGATATAATTGAATGTATATTTGAGTGGCTAAGATGTATGACCATATTGCTGGGGTTTTTTTTGTCAGATCGTGGAACAGAACTGTTAACAGACTCACTGTTTGAATGTCTACTTTACATGTTCTAACTTTATAATTTGAACAACTATTTCCAAGATGTCAGTATGTAATTTGTCAAGTAATAATCTCTTTTTTTGTTGTTGTTCTTTTCCTTTTTTCCTTGGAATTCTGTATTGTTGCTACCCTTTATTCTGTTTTGTTTTCTTTCTTCTCTTTAAATTAAAAAAGAAAAAGAAAAAGAAAAACAGTAGACTCAAATGCAAGAAGACAATGTTATTCTCTCTCCTAAGGCTGGGCTGTGTGTGTCGAATTAATCCTGAGGACGGAAAGGCTCACACCTGGCAGCAGTAGGGTGAGAGCATGGAACGTGGCCTGCGAGGTGTCTTGCCCTCAGATGGCCAGGCAGGGGCCCAGCTGGAGTCATTGCTGGTAATCACTCGGGGCAGGGCGTGACACAAACAGCGCTGCCCCACGGGGACCCCCGATGTCTCCTCACAGGCACTTCCTCTGGGCCGTCCTGGCTGCTGGTCCCCTGGCAACCTCGCACTGGATCACGCGGCAGTGGCTTGGGCAGGTGCGTGGCCGACTCTCTGAGTCCTTGGTCCATGTTGGACCCCAAGACCACGGTCTCAGAGGCTCCCGGGAGTTGGATGCTTCCAGGCTCATGTGGTTTGCATCTGAGCAGACGCGATGTGGGTCTGGGCCTGGGAGCTGCTGCCGGGGAGTGGGCCGTCAGGTGCTGCTGCCATTGTGACGTGTCATAAGAAGCTTCTGCAAGACTGTGGGCCAGGTCTAGGGTACGGGGGCCACTTATTGTTCCTGTCGCCCGTGAATCTTCTGTCTGTGGGAAGTGTTGCTCTCTTTTATTATTAAAAAAAAATCCCGTCATCCCATTTTAATAACTGTGGCCTCACTTTTTCTCTGTGGTCCCTGTTCACATCCTGACTGTTGGGAAGAGCCAGGTCTACGCAGGACAAAGGCATTTTTACCACCTTTCCTGCACCCTGATCCTGCTACCTGGACCTGCATGGACCTCTATGGGAACTCAGTCACACTGCTTGTTCAGCCGGAAGCTCATGACACTTAGCTCGTCATTTGGGAGCTTAAGTGGCTGAAGTAGGGTTAGACTTGAGTCCCAAACGCCTTCTGCCCCTGCTGTCACACAGAGGGTGGACCTCCACGGAAGAGTTCGTGAGGGGAAGGAGGAGGTGTGATCTGGGCAGAGTCCCGGACTTTGTGTCTGTGTAAGGAGGATCTTAGCAAACGTGTGGGTGGGAGGGGGGAGAAGCATGGCCCTGGTCTTTGGAGGAACCCCGAGGCAGCTGCTCCGCAGCTGGGCGGCCCTAGGTGTGCACGGGCACGTGGAGGGCCCAGCTCTGCCGTGGACGCTCTGTTCGGGGCTCTGTGACAAAGGTCACAGTGTTTGCAAGTGGAGTGTGACCTAGAAACCTGACAAGGGACACATTAGTGTCGAGGCCCATGACGTGCTGAAGTGGGCCATGCCACATGGTGACTGGTAATGGGTCCACACGGTGAGGAGGTCACAGACCCAGAGTCGCGCGAAGTGTGTCAACCAGGAGCAGGAGGGGGCCCTGCCCAGTGTCACCCAGCCTCCCTCCCTGCGAATGCCCCTGATGCCTCCATCTCCCCAGGCGTCAGAAGTCTGATGAGCCAGAGGAGCTCTGGGGAAATACCTGCGCTTCCCAGGCAGCACGGCTGAGGGGGAGGAAGACAAGCAGTGCACGGAGGACTGCCAAGACCCTCCTGCAGGCCGCCTCAGTGCTTTCTGTAATCTTCACCAACCTCATGCAGTTGGAACCCAAGTGAGTGTTTCCCCTCAGATACACGGACGATTTCGTCTCAGCAAGGTTTTAACCTTTTCAGTCCATTCAGAGCTCCCCATCCTCACTCATAAAGTAGTTTGGTCAGAAAACAAAGCTGGAGTGCAGAGATTCACCTCAGTTGCTGACACAGGGCCACAAATAACCCCAACCATGGAGGCTTCTCCATAGGGTGAGAAAAATGCATCAACCAAGGGGCTGCTCATCCGGAATACTGCAACCAAACACTGATGCATCAGATATTCCAGAAGCAAAACTCAGCAAACCAACCCTTTGTCTGAACTCAAAGTCTGATAGTGCTGAGGGCTGTAAGTGCTGCACAACCATATTCACTTGTGTGTATTTTGATGTCTGCTTGAGACTACTCACCTTTTAAAGGTGGTAATGTGGTGTGGACAGACAAGAGAATCTCATGGGAAGTGTTAGTGTAGACCCAAGGAGTTCCTAATAGTTCATGTTAAAGGCTTGGTCCCAGTGATTGGATCCCTTAGGGGGAGGGGCGTAAGGGGAGGAGGTTAGGTTATTGGGGTATGCACTTAAGGGCAATTTGGGTCTGGCCTTCCTCCCTGTCTCTTTATTCCCTCCCTGCCACGAGCCAAGGAGCTCTTTCCACCACAACCCCTCCTCGAAGTTTTGCCTCACAGGCCCAGAGCCCCAGGGCAATAACTATGGGTTGGAACCATGATCTTTCCTCCTTGGAGATTGCTCCAGATATTTTCCTGTAGCAACAGAAATCTGACCAGCGTGAGGCTAGTTAAATCTATTGAGGTAACAGCAGAGACAGTGTGCTCTGATTTCCTGCTATGAGATATTGTGAGCATCTGTGGATGTATTATTTAAGGACTACAAAGATCTTGTTGAAGGAGGACAGTCATGCCAGCTCTGAAGGGACAGGATACCACACATTCTGGAGGGGTAACCCTGAAAACAGAGATTTCATTGCCCTGGAGGAGAAGGCACAGAAAGGTTAACACTTCCTGCAAAGATAGTGGTCCATGGCCCATTATCAGACCCCTACAGATTCAGCAGCTGAGCACTACTCAAACCCTGAGGTGAAATTTGCTGTGTGAGAATTCTCTCGAGTCTGCAAAGGAGACTGTCTCAAGCAATTGAGAATTAGGACCTGAGCTTGATCTTGTAAAGAAGCAGTGTGGGCTGCATGAAAATCTGACTCCGGCTAGCACTGCCAGGATGTGTGAAAAGTGTCATTTGACTTGGTCCTTTGTCTCAAACACCTGAGGTCTTCTATTTGGCGTGGGAATCTGTTATAGAAATCAAAGAGTCATAGTATACGTCAGCCCCAGAATCATAATATGCACCATCGTCAGCATCGCCGCTGTGTTCCGAGCCCACTCTGTCACAGCTTAGTAGAATCATGGTTACGGAATCACAGGATTACTTATGTAGCCACAACACTTAGGGAAGGCATTTTTCTAGAATGTTTTTACAGTATTATTTTTGTTTGCTCAATTTCTAAAGCTTTCTAGTGATTGTTTGCAATTTTTACTTCTGCTTGTTTCTGTTTTTCTTTATGAAAAAGGACAAAGAACTGGAAAAACAGCTATACTGCTATAAAAACCTTATTTTTTTTGCCTTCCCGCCAAAAATCACATATCTTTTTATTCTGAGTATTTGTGATAAATAAATTAAAAGGCAACAGATAAATAAAAGAGTGTCTATTTATTTACATGGATACATTCAAGTAAACACAAAGCTCACCACTGGGGAATAACAAAGTCCTGTGGATTTTGAGAGGGAAACCTCCAGTCCTCAGGCACTGGTGGTGTTTGGGAGGTTGAGTTCGCTGCACAGTCCTGAATAGTCTTTCAGTGAATTGCTTTTTAGTTTTGTTTTTATTTTCTTCTCTAAAATGATACCTCTTCATGTATTGTTTTCTTACTGCAATGAGATAAGTTCAGAGTTTAACAGGCCCTGGGGCTGCAGTCTGAAGTCCACCGCTGCACATATGTGCGTGGGCCCCTGCCCCCACACTTCCCACAGGTGGAGTCCGTGGATAGCACAGATGCATCCAGGTCACTAAGGGTGGCTGCTCCAGGGACACAAGAGACCCCGGGGACCAGCACCCCAACTCAGGGGCTCCCCATGGCCTTACTGATACGACATTTTATGATCTGCTGAAAAATTAATTTTTTTTGTTAATTCATGATTTTAGTTGATAACTATTTACTGATGTGTTTGATGATTTCTGTTTGAGTGCTGGCTTCATATTTTAGACACTGCTTTTGTCCGCACTGTGTCTTAATCTCCAGTCCCTGAGGACTGCACCTTTCAATAACTGAATGGTTTACAAGTTCAGCTTAGTAGTTATTTTATAGCTGCCGACTGTAATACACTCAATTTCCATTCACTGTTGATTTTTCTTCCATAATGCGTGATGACAACAAAACACTGTAATCCCCTCCACTGGTTTTAGTTCATTACAGATGGCTCCCAATTTAGTGACCTTTCAACATTAAGTTGGGGGCAAAAGCAACATGCACTCTGCAGAATCCACACTTTAAATTTGGACCTTGATCTTTGCCCAGACACTGTCTTTGCATGCGACACTAATTTTCTTTGGTGCGGGACAGTAGAGGGAGCCAAGCTCCCAGGCTCACCAGCACAAAGGAGCAGTGCCACTCTACAGTGAGGCCACGCCCTGGACTGAGGTGTGCGAGTTATTTTCCATTTATCAGGATTTAAGGCATCGTCGTTGAAGAGCGTCTGTACGGGGTATCAGAGTTTACTTTTGTAACCTGTGTAATTTGATGTTTTATTTACTTGATAGGCAACCCTTATACTAAAACAGACCGAGCAGCCTATGAGACCGCCTCTGTCTTACCTTCCTTCTCTCTCATTTGTGTCTTTTCTACGTGATCAGTTACACGCGGCTCTGGGTGTGCAAGCCATGCCTAGGATGGCTAATGACTGTGGGCAAAAGATTTCAGCTGCTGTCCACAAGGAGAACCGAGAATAATTTTACAAAACTGCCTTTAAAAACTACAGCACGGGACAAAGTATATGATGCAGCTGCTGGCTGCTACCTCCGTGCACAGGGCAATGGCCCTGGAGGACAGAGGGCCCCACTCCGGTCAGCCCGGCACAGACGCAGTTCACTGCCGAGTTCACAGCACAGAGAGGAGGAGCCCAGGTGGAGTCGGACGCTCTTCCAGGTAGGGCAGTGCCCCAAAGCCGAGTCAGCAAGGCCCGCCTGGCTCCAAGGCACAGGGCAGAGAGACGGGAAGGAGCAGCGGCCGAGGAGAGCTGGGCGCCCTCTGCTGAGAATTTCCGCACAGACAGCGGCTCAGCTGGACTCCTCACGCACACCAAGCTTGCAGATCGTACCAGAACGGGATGATAGTTTTACAAATTCCAGTGCATTTTAGTTGGACTGAAGAGCTGATTTCCTCCTCTCCATACAGGTTTTCTGGAAGGTCCCTCAGGAAAGAGAGTGCCTTCTGCTGGAGAACGGGCCCTGGGGCTCTGAGCAGTACAGGGAGAAAGACAGGACAGGGCGTGAGCCCCAGGGGCAGACGCGGGAGCACTGCAGGAGCAATGTTACTTCAACAGCGCCACCAGCTTCCTCGTCCATGGTGGCTTCCGTCTCAGGTCAGGTCACACAGGAGGCGTCTTCGGAGCCTTGAGGCTAACACTGAAAGGCAGCTGGGGTCCTGACTTCTCCTGCTCTAGTTGGGCAATCTCGGTTTGACAGAAAAAACAATTCACCTGGAAGGAGGTTTGTGCAGGAGCAAGCAGAAACATCTCTGAGGGGAGTGTGAGAAACGTGTTGTGTATTTTTTCAGAATACTTATGACCTTAGTCATACCTATTTTCCTTTTCATACTTCTCTAATTTAAAAATGCCTTAAGTGTTATAAGTAGTCAGGTAAAGATGTGCTCAAAGCTGATCATGTAATTAAAAAACTTCAAAGATAAAAATATTTTGCATTCCTGCTATCTTGTGGAACTGTGTAAGGCCCTCAATTCTGTCTAGTGCATTTTTCCAACTTGCACTGGTTAAGGAAAGTTTGGCTTAATAATTCTCTGAATCTGACCTAAGGAGAAGGAGAGAAAATAATACATGGTGTACTTCAATGGAGCAGGAGACCACAGGCTTCACGCGAGCTGTGACTGGTTTTCCTCAGTGACCCCATTTCTGGGTGGGATACCTGTGTACCGAACGGATCCCATTCAAGGCAAGAAGCAGGACGTGACCCTGGGTCTGGACCATCCTGATGAACACAAGAGGCTGAGACGGTCCAAAGAGGAGCGCTCAGAGGAGGGCAGGACCTGCCGTCCAAGAAGTGAGGCTCAGAGAGGAGGGGCTGAGCGGGGCCCACCGATTGGGCTCGGTGTGGCAGGCGTTGGGGAGATGCCACGGCGGGAACAGAGGTGCCCTGCAGGGCGGAGAAGCCCAGGGCAGGCAGCTGCCCGGGAACCCTGGGAAGGAGATGGGAGAAGCAGGTTACGGCAGGGATGGAGGCCTCAGCAGGTTCAGAGGGGAGAGAGTCGGTGCTGGGTGTTGCAGGTTTAAGCAGTGACCCAGATGGGAAAGACACAGGTCTGGGTCTATTGTGGAAAACAGCTGACCAATAGGGAGATTGCGGAGTGTAAAGGGAACCCCAGAGTCACTTTCATACACCACAAGGAGCTTCTTTCATGCTAAAGACTTTCACTTGGCTTTTAAGTAGCAGATGAAACTGCAGATAGTTATGTTCTGGGAAATTTGATGCTCTAGTGTAGCTGATAACTTCAGAGCTGTCCAGGTGGGAAAATGGGTGTATGGGAGAGAGCACAGGACAGGGGAGGGCGAAGAGCAGGCACACTCCGGGGTGCACCACCCAGGCCTCGGCCAAACCGTGGGAGCAGGAAGGGACAGGGAGGTCAGAGCTGGGCCGGAGGAAGCGTGTGTGGGGCACAGCAGAGCTGCTCCTGGGGGAGAGGACGGCAGCGCTCGGGAGTGGGAGAATGTGCAGAAGTTATGTGCAGGGCTCAAACACGGGGGTGCTGGACTGCAGGGAGCCGGTCCTTTCCCCCCAGTGGGGCCTCTGCTGGCTTGTAGGTGACCTGCCTCTTAAGGACGGGTGCCGGGGCGGGCACACCCAGAGTCACAGGCTGAGGAGCCCCAGTGGGAGAGGGAGGGACAGGGTCAACCTGAACTCCAGAGAGGGAGGTGATCTTCCAGAGTGTCCCATGAAAAGCAAACAAACCGAAACCAAAGCCAGAAACAAATGAATAAACAAATTCCGACTATCTGGCGCTTTTTCACATTCCTGAGGACTAAAATCTTGTCCCCATCCACATCTAATCATTCGATCTTTTTTTCCCTTCAATTTTCTATAAACCTGGACTCACTGCCTTGAGAATCCCACTCCTGGTGAGGTCACACACCACGGTCCCTCTTGCCGGCTCCGAAGCGTACCTTGTGATTTTCCACAGAAAAATGAAACGGATCCTCTGTGGGACACGCAGGGACCCTTCAGGTACACAGTGGCACATCGCTGGTACCACTTTTTTTTCCTCACCGTGAGAAGCAGCTTTGTCCTGACTGCTGAAATCCCGTCGCATGTGCGGTCTCCCTATCTCCTCCTGATCTAGTCTGCTCCCCTGCAGCTTCCGGCTTTCTGAAGTTTCCGTCTATTCTAAACACAGTGTAAAGCCTTCAGTACTAGAATCCTTCTCCATTCTTTGAGTGTGTTTCTCATTTGGAGCATAACTTAAATATAATGAAAAAAGAAGAAATACCTCAGGAACAAATGGGCATTTGTGAAATATATAAATTGTATCCATAAATGGCTATTTAACATATATCGTAACTATGTAAATACTTGTTAGTATGCTATATAAATCTTTAGTAAGATATAAAAATAGAAAATAGTAAGCTATATAAGCTATATAAAATAGTGATTTATTTAACATTATTGTATGTAAAACTTGTTTTATATGTGAAGATGTTCAGATAAAGAGTCACCTTTCATTTAGCTTTGTTGAAAAAAATTAAAAGTCATTTAAAATACCCAGAATAACGCTTTACATAATTCCTATTCATTTAGCAACAAGTTGCTAGGTTGATGTGAAACTCGTGGTGGTATATTTAATAAAACCCTGACTTTCCGCTCACAAAGATTGGCATTTCGTTGAATTTGCATTTATACAAAGCCAAGTGCAGTGGTACGATGCACCAGCAGGGGGCGCCACAGAACGGAGTCTGCCCTGCTTTGCAGGAGCACCACCTCCTCCGCAGGACCTGAGGACTGCGGATGGGAACTGGGTTCTCACGCATTCTCGGGAGAGCGTAACTGAGAGTCTGTTTTTATCCAGTGTTCTGAAAACCACATATAGTAAGAGAGAGTAGTTATAGTTTAGAGGAGCAACACAGGGCCCAGTGACAGGGGTCAGCTCACAGGACCACTTCCAGCAAGGCCACCTGGACAGGTGTAGGAGCAGGGGCGAGGACCTGGAAGAGGAGGGCAGATGGGGCCAAGGAGAAATGACCCCTGAGTTCTTCAGCTGAACACACCAAGCGTCGTCCGTCCTGGTCCTGCTGAAGAGGGCAGGGCAACCAGACAGCACTGTCAGTCGGAACTGGGCGTGCTGAGCGACCAAGAGGCTTCCCGCTGCACTGCCAGGATTCCTGCTAACGGCGACGTCCCGAGGAGCCAGGACGCGAACAAAGGGCAGAGTCTCTGTTGGCCTTAATCACGCCAGCATGCTGTGTGGTCTGCATTTTTAAATAAGCACCTTGAAAACAGATCCAAGTGGCTGTTTCATCCTTGATTCTTTTAAAGCTGCATCCAGTACTTGGCCGATTAGAACCACTCTGGAGACAGTCAGTCCGCATATCAGCAGTGTCAGCCTCTGCACACTCCCCAGCTCGTCTCCCGCACCTCACATCTGAGTAATTTCCCCGCATCCTCGCTAAGCCTTCCCCGACTGATCCTTCTGCAGTCAGAGGTGCTTGGTGGTTTTCGTAAAGAGCTGAGTCCCTAAAACTGCAGCCGTGAAGCTTCCCTAGGGGTGGGATTTTCTGTCCTCGCGCCGGCCTCCTGGACAGTGGCTGGGATGCAGTCAGGTCTGCCTGGCCCAACGGCTGGGAGACGGGCGTCCGGAGCAGGAAGAGGAGCGGGGACTCTGCGTGAAGCACAGAAGTTCAGGGGACGGAAAGAGGAGGAGGAGTGAGCCCCGGCAGCATGGAGGGCCCAGGCCAGGGAGAGGGCGTCTCGATGCCCTGCCGGCCACACCTGTGACGCCCAGGGTGCTGAGTGGGGCGGGTCATGCGGTGAGTGACAGAGCGCACAGACTGTGGCTGGAGGAGAGGTCACCTGCTCAGCTGTGAACCCAGCTGCCATGTGGCAATGCGGACTCACAGCTGACTCTTCGGACTCCGTGTGGGACCCCAAAATAACAATATCTACTTCATCTCAAATCTTAAAACAGATCGTGCCTGTGCACTTGACACATTGCAAAGCAATTTGCCTTTCCGTGGCTTGGCTAGAGCAATGACAGGGGCGGTGGTGGGTCCGGGAGACTGGCCGTGGGGTGCCTAGGAGCAGACGCCTGCGGCTGCACTGCACACCCAGATGCGTGAACCCGCACAGCCTCAGGACGCAGCGTCCGAGCGCACGCACAGGCTGGAGCTGCGGCAACGTTCCTGCTTCCTTCTTTCATCTATGCTCAGGTCCTGGTTTGTTTACAGCACAGGCTAAAAAGTAAGGTTCCTAAGCTTTTCTCCCAGTCGGTCATTTCTGTCTTTATTCCTTTTATTTTGCTCATATGTGTTAGTTTCTTACAAAATTAACACGTATGCTCCGCGAATATCCAAAGATGTGATGAAAGTATTCGCTTTGTTCCACAAAAATGACCATGATTAACAGCTTGGCTTAGGTGTCAAGTCAAAGATTTAAAGCATAAGCTGGGAAAATAAACTGATAAATTAGAACAGTTTAAAAGCATTTGGTAATTGCACATGTGAAAAATAGATCGGTCTGATTTTAATATTTCCCCCAAAGAAAAATACAAGTTGCCCATTTCAAAGAACTCAGATCCTAACTAAACTCTATGATCAGTTCATTCCAGCGTTGGGACACCCTTGTCCTTCTGGCTATGGTCCAAACCATGAATAATAATCTCAAAAGAAGAAGTCTAAACACACATTGGCCACTAGGGGGCAGGTTCTGCCTCCTCACTGACAGGACTGCAGGGCTGCTGGCTCTGATCGTGTGGACAGCTGAAGAGTTCTGCTCTCAGTCCCAAGTGCAAAAAGTAATTCTGCTCTTCGCTGTTATTAGAAGAATATTGTGTGCTTTTAATGGATAAATTAATACACTGGGAAAGATCAAGAGACAAAATCCAAAAGCAATTCTGTATTAATACTGGATAAATCTCATCGGTCTCATAAAAATTATACTTATATTGCACAAATATTTGAGTTTGTTCCTGTATACTGAACGTGATATCCTAAGGATTTCTTTAGCGTTCAAATATGCCATCAGGTCAGTGGCTTCTTTTTCCCACCTTTGCCTTACAGATACGTGGCACCTCAGCCTCCCACGGTCTTTGGACCCCAGGGCTGCCTCTGATTTTCCCACAGACCTGTAGGGGTACCTGGACTCATGAGTCACTTGTGCCCCTTGTTATTTGAAATGTAGGCTTAGTTATTATCACCTTTGAGCCCCAGAGAGCTTTTCCCTTAAAATGCTGGGGAACACAGTCTGCCTGGTGCTCACTATTAGGACTAAGTGATTTAAGACTCAGAAAGCAGAAAGATTTCGGCATGTAATGAACACGAATGTGCTAGCTGGTGGATTTTCTGAACATGCATGTGGGGTTAAAGACATTTCTCCAGAACGATTCCAGAGAGCAGACTTTCTCATTTGAAAGTCCTTAATGCTTACTTCCAAATGGTCATGTAAAGTACCCGACGCAATTTTGAAAGTTTAACATTCTTTTAGAATATTTCTTCTCTACTGATACCCCAACAGAAAGCAGCTCACTCAGGGAATTACACGGTTTTGAGAACTACACGAATTGAGATTTTCTTCAGGCACTGAATCGGAGCTCACGCAACAGAAAGCAAGAGGTGTGCGGATTCCGACTCAGTCTTCTCTTAAGCCCGCTGGGCCGCGCTGCACGTGGCTGGCTGAGTATCTTGTGCTTTAAGATACTCGGTCATGCTCGTGCTCGGTTTCCTCCGCAGGAGGTCAGCAACTCTTCCAGAAAGAAGCATGAGGGCTGGGATGTACCTGAGGAATATCAAATATCTCTTGTTTTTCTTCCCAGAGTCATTTTGTATAAACAGATGGTTTTGGAGTTTGTCCTACATATTTTTAAACCAATATTTTCTATTATTTTTTTTAAAACTAAAAGAGTTAAAGAGTCTATTTTGCAAGATGTTGTGTAAAGCCTGTACCACTGGTGAGTGTATTTCATATGGAACTGGTAGGAGGCTTTAAATACGTTTCAGCTACGTATCCATTGTCCACATACATTCAACTCATAAATGTACTAAGATCCGTAGTGGAGACATATCTAAATTTTTGACTCATTACATAAGATTAGAAGACAGTGAAATGTATAGCAAAGCAACTTACATGTATCCTTCCTTCTTCGAGAGACTGCCAGCCATGTATTTGCCATTGAGAACTGTCTTGCTTACTTTTTTCTCATTGCTGAAAAAAATACCCAACACCGAAAGGTAAAGGGGGAAACGTTTGCTTAGCTCACAGTTTGTAAAGCTTTCAGTCTGGCTGCAAGGCAGGGTGGCACGGCAGAGGGGCAACAGTCCATGGTGGTGGGAGACAGAGACAGAGACACGGGAGAGGGGGGAGGCAAGACTCTTTCTGTCCCTTGGGTTGTATCCAGTCTACCAGGGTTAGGGTGGTGCCAATCCAGTGATCCAGCAGTCACCTACCTGTAATCCTAGCACCCTTAATCTTAGCATTGCTCCATGAATCAATCACACTCCTGATGCAGCCACCTCTGAACAAACTCTGTAGTTACAGGAGGCTTTGGGAGACATCTAGACACAAACCATAACAAGCACCAACTATTTCTAGGTGGAATGTATTTTTTACTTCTGGTACATTCATAGTGTAGAAAGCTTTCAAAGGTAAATATGTTCAGGGTATTGAGACAAGAAAACTTGAACAAGTAAACAGAAATAAACAAGATGAAGTTAAATGTTTATTTATTTATGCCTTGAAAAATGATCTCAAATAAATGAACTTTAAATTGAGCTATTTATAAAAAGCCATAATAAATATGAAGATGCGGTATGTACATGTGCCAACTTACCATGATGCAAGTAGTGTAATATATGAAATATAGACTGATAAAAATTTTAAAAGGAAAGAAATGCTTTTAAAGAGACAGATGTGGTTTCTCTTAAAATGGTTTCCTTTATCCTTCAATTTCTCAAGGGGCTTTCTGGATGAAGATTACAATAGCTAGGCTGAGATGGAAGCTGCCTATGAATCGCACTAGAAGTATGAAATACAAACAGCTTGAAAAGCAAACTACAGGAGTTTACCTTGCTTATCTCTTTCCCCTCTGAGTCATGCATCAGTGTCACTGATATGATAAAGCAGATGCTTATCTATGCGATTTGTTTTTCTTGCTGAATTCGGTAACTTGTCCCTAATAGTTGATACTATAGGGATACAATACAAAGGAAAAGACTATTATGTCTGTATCAGTCAGATTTCCTGTCCTGGGACGCACTGCCAGACACCCATGATCTAAAGGAGAGGTTTCATGGCTCATGGTATCAGAGAATTCGGTCCGTGGCTGGCAGATCCCAAAAAATAAACTTCACGACAGAAAGATACAGCAGAATAAAGACACTGAGACCACGGTGACCAGGAAGCAGGTCAGGACAACAGTGCCAGAGAGAAGGTTGCGAGGAATGAGGTATCACACTCAGAAGAGTGTGTCTGGGACTCCAAAACCAATCAAGCTGACACACTTAAAAACCACAGTACGGAAAGCGGACTGCGCATGTCTGGAGCGTGTCACATGCAGCCAGACGGAGAAAACGCATACATGGTCCAGGTCCCTGTCCCTGTTCTCTAGCGCTGTGAAAGCATTATGGAAAAAAATTATTTGTGTGAAATCAGCAACAAGTTGCTCACCTTTCTGTTCTTCCACCAGTCCCAGAATGTAGAGTAAACACTCCGAATGCCCAGGTAGAGCTCAGCAACGAACTTCTGAATAGAAAGTCAGTATAATTTGGAGTTTTTCTAGCCAGATGGCTTTCTTTACCAGTACGTGTCTGTAGCACATAATGTTTGTACTCCCTGTGTGAAGCTGGTCCCTATACAGAGCACATCTTACTCTTTGTTCATCCTCTTTCCTGCCCCTCCCGCTACCCCTCTCTATCTCTTGATTGCCCTCCCCTTTGAGAAACACCTGTCTCTTATTTCCTATTATCCCCACTTTAATCTGCTCTTTATTTATACTCTGGATTTCTCATAAAGAGAAGCCATATGATATTTAAGCTTGCATGTCCAATTTATGTCACTTAACGTTACGGTTTCAGAGTGTAACCATTTTCCTGCAAACGACTCAACTTTATCCTTCCTTACAGTAGAGTAATTTAGACTTTTTTAAAAACTGAAAATCACTTCCCACCCTCACTTACTGTATCCTTTAGGATATTTTACTTGGCTTGAGACAGGTTTTTGTTAGGCTACCCGTGCTGGGCTCAAACTTCATATCCTCCTGCCTCAGCACCCCGAGCCTCCGGAAGTACAGGTGGGAGCTGTGCCCAGAATAGATTGGTTCGAATAAAAGTGGATCACATGTTGCTAGGAAATCACGAGCGGGAATCTCAGGAGTGTTTTCAGCTCCTCCCTTTCACTTAGGATTTCTCCATAACTGCTTCTACTTCAACCACCAGCCCACAATAGCTCTCCCTCAATGAGCAGGAGTTACCCCAAAGTCTTGAAAATGAATTACCTCAGAGTAAGCAGTGATTTGCTCAGAATGCTTGGTTATCCTGGCCTTCTAGTGGTCTCAGAGCCCCACGCAGTCCCCGAGTCTGCCCCAGATCCCACAGGCTGGACTCTTCACGCACGTGGAAACCAGAACTGTCTTACGTGGTGTAGGCTCAGGACTGGGCCACTCACCAGTATCTACCAAATGGGCAATGAGTGATCATGAATACAAAATACACAGACACTGCCAGCGTGGGGTAACCGTGTTTGTCCCTTAATTCTAATTGGTTAAGAAAGAGTGACCACTGGCTCTTAATAAACGATCGCTCTCTAGTTTACCTGCGTCCATACATATCTTCATATCATCCTAATAGTCATAAAACTTTGTCTCCTCTTTCCTTGGTCCCCAAATAATATTCTTGGGAGAATATTTGAAAAATTCCAATATTTATAATTATTATATTTATTATAATTATATTAGCATAATTAGTATTATAGCATTATAATACTAAGCATTATATTATATTATATTATAGCATTATAATTACTAAGCATTATATAGTATATAGCATAATTAGTATTATAATTAGCATTCATAAATAATACAGATACTTAACAAAATTCATTAGTTGGCTTTATTTCTGTAATTTCCTCCATAAGAATAATGCCTTAAAACCCTCTTCACTCTTCCCATACATATACTTTTGGAAGAAATAGATCCCTTTCATATGGAAAATTTTTAAAAACCAACTCTACAAAAGCTTTAAAAAAAGGGACAACTAACACTTGAACATTTGCCTACAGCTCAATCCAAGGCTGTGTAACCAATGCAAACTCACCTCGGCAGTGGGCCAGGAGAGGTTAGGAGATCCTCCACCTTCTCAGGAACTGTGAGAGGGGAGAGTAATGTGGGATGAATGTTGGCTCATGATTGCAAGAATAGAATTTGGCAAAGCTGCGAAGATAAGTACCAAACACATTTACTTAAATAATATAAAATATCATGCATGATGATAAAATTAATAGCATAAATACTTCACAGTCTTCCAATTTGGAGTTGAGGAAAAACTAAATATAAAGTAGAAAATTTTCAATTGTTAAAAGATCAGAATCATTTCTCAAGATTAAAATTTTAGCAGAGTCCAGGATGCTAATAAACCTCACTTATGACAGCACATAGATGTACACAGAGCATTGTAATTCAGAGGCGCATCTCAGGAACTCAAAAATATTCACCATAGCTGCAAAGACACCATTGTGCCTGCACGTTATCTTATCAGTCATGGTTGTATGGCAGGGTTTAGTTTTGTGTTTGTAGAAAAGAGCTTTTCAGTGATAGATGCCTGGGACATTTGCTTTCTGCGAAGCGGCCAAATCTACTGTGACTTTTTTTGGAACGATCTTGAATTTCATTTGCTTATGCCTTCGTCATTGTCACCAAATCCCGGGAACTTCTATGCGTTCCGAAAAAGAATTAACCTCAGTAATCAGTTCCATTCTGTGGGGATTTAATCATTGGGCAGACTGAGAAAAATGTGTGTCTTTATTGACATGATCCTAAGAAACTTTAAGTTCTGATTTCTCCCCAAATTAGAACGCTTTTTAAGAAAATCTTTAAAATCAGAGAAAGATGTCTTATATTTAAAGTTCACAAGAATTTTTATATCCCATGAACTGCTATTAAAGATTTTTTTCTTTCTTTTTTCAAAATTGTTTTGTCAGGGAAGTTTGCAGTTTGCAGCAGAGTTGGGAGGGAGGCACAGAGACTCCCTTACCCCCTGCCCCCCCACAATGTGGCCTCACCCACCAGGACCATGGCCTGTGAGGGTGCTGCATTTGCTATGACCAGTACACCCACACCAATGGGTCTCCTGATTGTCCTGAGCCCATGGTGCACATTCCAGTCCAACTTTGTGGAGTCCATGGGTTTGAGCACATGGACAACATTGTGCTCACGGTTACACATCTGTGAGCATTACACAGCCCTAGAAGTCTACTGTGACCCCGTACTCAAGCCGGCTTCACATCCCAGCCCTGGAGATGACGGAGCCGTCCACTGGCTCCATAATTTTGCGTTTTCCACAGTGTTACACAGTCAGAGTCATAGCGTAGGAAGCATTTCCCTGTGACCTATTTGACTCCATCATAACTACTCAGCTGCCTCCGTGTCTTTTTCATGGCTTGAAAGCTCATTTCTCTTTAAGCAGAATGACACTCTGCTGTCTCATGTGTCACAGTCTATTTGCACATTCACCTACTGAAAAGGATCTTGGTTACTTCCAAGATTTTGCAACCATATGTGAAGCTACCGTGAACACCCACATGCAGGGTGTGTTGCTTTATTGTTTTGCCAAGTTTTCCCTTGTGTTCACAACGATAAAACACTGAGTAAAAAATTTAAACAATCACAGAGTATGAAACACAAAGTATGCATCCCTCCAACTAGAGCTGCCCTCCCTCCTTGCTTCCTCAGTCCTACTGCTATTTACCGCCAACATTTGCATTAATTATCAGTCAAACATAAATAAATGTTTTTGAGTGGTTCAGAGTAATTCCAGAAAAATGAGAGAAAGATCCTGGGGCTGTAAGAATTTCTCTGAGCATGGGAAAGTGCTGCATTTAAACTATTTGAAGGAGAGATTAGTATGCGAATTGTCCAGGTGTACTGTGTAGGTGTTTCTACTGTGACTTGTTCTATTTTAATTTCCCTTGATAAATATTTAAATGGCCATATGAATGATTGAGATGTATTGTGTAGACATATATATATATATATATATATATATATATATATATATATATAGTTTGTATCCTGATTTTTAAAGATAAGTTCTAGAAAAACACTAACTATATGAAAATATTAGACTGGGATTTTTTCATACATAAATTTCTCTTCGCAAAAATTAAATGGCATCAGCTTTATTTTTTAAGGACTAAATTACAGATTTAAAGCACCTAGTCACTAACATGTTTTTCTTTAAAAAAAAAAGATGATATCTTTTATGGTTTTTAAATATCAATGTGCTTTATAACCCAAGATAGTCTTTCTAGAAAGTGAAAAGCCATCAATAAAATATTTTAAATATTTAATCATCTTGAATCAGGTAATGATATTGAGGGCTAAAGTCATTTTTGAGGTTGTTCTAAAATGTTAATTTTGAATTACATTTTAAACGAACAAAGGCTATAAAAGGCCTTTCTGAGTTTCCTATTTGATGACTTAATAGGTTCATGATTTTTCTTTTCTTCGAAATCTATTTATTTTATTTAAGAGGAACATCCTTGCCCTGACTTGTCAGGTCATAGGCTCTCAGCCTCAGCAGTTTTCTAGCTCTGAGCAGAATCCTTCGTTCTTTTTCCACATGCAGCCTCATCCTCTACGGACCATGTTTCAATAGGCCGCATTCACTTTTCATCTCCTGCTTCAACATTTCTGTGGTTTCCTTTCTTTCCATGTAAAAGTTTTACAAAATAAATCTTCAGCACATTAGAGAGTAATGTCTTCCTTTGAAACCTCAAAAAACAGTTATATACAGTAAGGGTTTGGCTTTCTTATTACATTTGGGCAAAAAAAATCAAGTAAAGAAGAATGGTTTAGTCTCAAAAAAGTAAATTTAGTTTAAACAAAAAACAAAGACGTGAAGGAGAATGCAACAGAAATACTCTGAACCAGAAACAGGAGTAATTCGTAAGCTTTATGGTGGCTACAGGTGTGTTTGCATAGCTGCCCAGATAGTTTTGTGTTCTCCGCTTGTCCTAAGTGCCGACAGAAAATCTCCAGAACTAATGAGATGGCTGCAGTGACCTCCCAGGCCCGACTCTGTCCCTGCCTTGGCCTGGACATCGCACTGGACCTCAGCAGGCCGCCTTTCCCCCATCCCTCCCCAGAGAGCAGCACTGATGATTCTATGCCTCCTTCAAGGCTTAGCCCAGGTTGCTGGCTGCTCTGCACTCAGTTGTTATTGTCATGCGTATTCCTTTGTCACTCTTTTCCTGGTTGCATGCAGTTCTCTCTCCTTGCAGAGCCTGTGTTCATCTCACTGCCTGTCACCTGCCCTCCCTGGATTTAGCCCTGGCTTGAGTGGCACCTTTCTGTCTGGTTTCTTTTTCAGAACCCAACTACTGAAACCTAGGTGATCCTTGACACTCCCCTATTATTTTATTCTGTTCATGCTTTTCACATCTTCAGGAGGGAAACCTTAGAGTGGGCACCAGTGCTGTGTTGTCACAGCAGGCGCCTCCTGTGCCCAGAGCCCCAGGGCTGCCGCTGCAGCGACCACTGGGCTCCAGGGCCCAGGCACAGCAGGGGCCAGATGCTGCCGCAGAGGCCCGAGCACCCTGTTCCTGTGAGGCCTGCACGTTACTGCAACCCCGACTCTGCTTGTTTGCCAGATACTGGGCTCTGCACATGGGCAAAAGTTTGTCAAATTTAATTTGAGAAGAAAGTGAAGAGGGAACAATGCTAGTGATGATAATAATATGCATCTCTAGTGCACGGGTGGGCTCACAGCCTGCAGACGCTTGGTCAGGATCTGTGTCCGCGTTCTGCACTGATCTGCACAAGTCATTCTACTAATGAGCAAAGTGAGACAAAAGAAGTTTACAAAACGACCAAGTTACCGATCAGTTTAAAGCTAGGTGAAGGCAAGTTTTAAATTTAAGAAATAGACCTAAAAGCCTGACTCTTAAACTTTGACATGTAACGCCAAAATAGAATAAACAGAAGAATCAGAATGTTGCTCAATGTATGGAATAGAGTACAAATTCCATTTAAATAAGAAGAAGGAGTGCATAGCAGATGAGTAGGACGATGTAACGGAGAAGGTCAACCTTTTGTACCAAAGCTGTACTTTCCCAAGTGAGAAAAAGTGTGCGGAGCGTAGTGAAATACAAAGGCACAATGTGAGATCTGAATGGAAAGGACAGAACTTTGTCGTTGTCGGTCTGGTTGACATTAGTTGGATGTAAATTTTTACAAGGGGGTTGAGGGCCATGCTAGGGCGCGTTGTATTTCACGACAGGAGGCTGGACTGACTGCATCCCCTCAGCAAAGGGCTGGCAGCTGCCGCGGAGTTTTAGTAAACTGGCGGCAGTGGAGGCAGGGAGAGGGAAGGGAGGAAACTGTGAAGGTGGGAGGGGTCTTGCTGGTCACAGACACATGGACAGCATGGTACCCGGGACGAGCAATGACACGCAGGGCACAGGAAGGGAAGAGGCACTGAGACCGGCCCCTTCCTGCATGGGTTCCTGAAAGTGTTGCAGGCAGCTGAGTTAGTCAGAAACGTTACAGGCAGTGAGACAGGGCTGGGTCCTCACAGAGCCAGTGCTGACACCTGGTGGGGAGACAGACACCTCCTGCTCTGGGCCAGGCCTCAAGAGAAAGGATCCAACAAATGAATCCACATCCAAAAGATTGATATTGTAATTAGTTCCCTACCACCCTGGAGGCACTAACCCATCCCCTAGGCGAAAGGTCACAACTCTAAGAATGCCCGCTTCCTATGTGACTTGCCTTCCCATTTGTCCCTAATGTAATCAATTTTACCTGAACTATTGATCTTATTGGCTAACTGTAGTTATGTCTCACTTTATGCCCATCTGCTTTGTGAGCTCCCAGTCTTCCCCCACCTTGAGCCCATGGTTTTACTCTATAAAAGTCCCTAAAAAGACAGAGTCCTGGGCAACCTGCTCAGGACCCTCTTCTGTCTCTCTCTAGACAGAAGCTTTCTTTCTCTCAATAAATATATTCTACTCTTCACCTCCATTGTTCCTAAAATTCATTATTTGATTTTAGAGAACACGAGCTCACGGACATAGTAGGTCGGGAGTTTCATTCCCCTGTATCAAAAGGAGGGAGCAGACTTGGTGAGAAAGAAGAGAGAGAGAATGAAGAAGCTGGAAAACTGGAAGGTTTAAAATTCTATTGGCAAAATGGGTGAGGCAGAGAAAGAGAGAGATAGAGGCAGAGATAGAGAGATGCAGACATTGAGAAAAACAAATTGTGGATAATGAAACGCCACGTGAGGGTCTATGTAAAGGTTTCTATGACATGAATGTTCCACCTCTTTCTTGACACATAGCTGTGGGTCTTTATTTAGGGTTAAAATTCATCAAAGGAGCCGGGGACAGCCTGACCCCACCTTGCATCTGTGCCCCTTTTCTTTCTTTCTCTGCGGGATTCTTCTCTTCTCAGCCGAAGTCCTCTGCTTGGGTTCTCTCTGCCTGGAGAACTCACTCCGAGTCTTAGGCTCTTGGATTTTCCGTCTCCCCATCCAGTGGCTTCCTTTTCCCTTCCCGGTATGTATTAGAAGGAAAAGCGTGAGTCCAGAAGCGGAAACCCTGTGCCCATCAAAGCCCTGGGCATCCAGCTCCTGGGCTCTGCTGCTCCCTGGCTAACAGCTACACGCTTCCGGTTAAGGACTTGGCAGTAAGGGGCGCTTCACCCCCTCAGCCTGTGACTTCAGCGCTGCTTGCAGGCCACTGGCTCTGCGTCTTTCAGTCCATGTCTCAGTGGATGCCAGCGTTTGGTGTGTTGGCCGGGTGCTTTTGCTGGCGTGGTTTTCTTGCCGGTCTTGCAATGCAGCAGCTGCCAGGGTTTGTCTCTTTTTGCTGGTCCTTTAGTCTCCTCTGCCTTTGCACCTTAGGCGTGCGCGATGCTCTGCGCATGCGCATCTGCGTCCTTCTGTTTGAACTCTCCCTACCTTCCCTCGGTTATCGGCTCAGCCCTTCGGTCTCCGTTACCATCTCTAGGTTGATAGAGTCGGTATTATTCCCTCCCGGAAGCTGCAAAGTAGTGCACAGGCAACAGCTTCATCAAGACAAGTCACGGGATGTTTGCCAGCGCCCCATTCCGTGCGGGGCTGAGTCACAGACTTTTAACCCCGCCGCACTGCGTCCAGCTCTTAACCCATCACGTCTGTGCTTTAAAAATTCTTCTTTCCCAGGTAAGTTGGAACAAAAATGAATAATGTTTGAAATTTCAAATCCCAATTTAAAAAAAATACTTGGAAATTTCAGGTGTAGGAATGGATATAGTGACAAAACTTTGGGAAAAAATTGGTTTGCGTTAAGAAAAGCACTGAAAATAAAGCAATTTTTCACTCATTGTCTTTGAAGCAAACTTTCAATTATCTGTTACTCTCAAAGCTCATTATTGATTGAGACTCAAAATTTACTGAAACAGTGGTTCATTTCTAACTTTTGCTGTTTCTTTAGCAGAATTAACTCCTTGCAGACTGAGAGAAATATTTATTGGTTTGAAATTATGGAATTATTTTTCTCTCAATTATAAATACATATTTTGATGATTTTGTTTTTGACAGGAATTACCTATGCAGGATGTGAGACAGGTGCACATGTACACACGCGTGTATGTGTGTACCTGCACGTGGATGTGCAGACCACAGCTGAGAGTTACCAGGTGGTGACCGGAAACAGAGCTGTCATGCTAGGAGGTAGAAAAGAGCTCCACCATGTGGGTGGTGTAGCCAGTATCAGAGGACCACGTGCTC
The DNA here is from genome assembly GCA_004027295.1 of Dolichotis patagonum. NCBI lineage: Eukaryota > Metazoa > Chordata > Mammalia > Rodentia > Caviidae > Dolichotis > Dolichotis patagonum. The sequence continues at coordinate 58,411 of PVJX010006099.1, read as the reverse complement.
TCCTGGACCTAAACTCGTCATGTCTGCTACAACATGCAGAGATAATGCTCATCCCCATGCATCTGTGAGTTCAGCAGTGGACTTTTCTCTCCTGTCTTAGCCCATTGGAATAGTAAAGCAAAATCCAGTAATCAGGCGGCTTACACAATGAACATTTATTTCTCAGAGTTGAAGGCTGGAAGCTGGGTATTAGGAGCTAGCATGGCCAAGGTCGTGGGGTTCCACGTGACTGCTTCTAAGGTTCCCAATCCCACCCAAGGCTCAACTCTTCTCAGGGAGCTTGGGGACCCTCATTACCTGCCGTGGCTCTCAGGTCCAGGCATCATCCTCTAAGGAATTAGAGCTTTGACCTTTGGGTTTGGAAAGACACGTTCAGTGCACAGTATTTTTAGTGGTGGTGCCACACGGGAAAAGAAAGCTTTCTTCACAAGCGTTCATCCTTAATCACTCATCAGCGAGGATGACTTCACACTATTAATTGCTCTGCAAATTCACCACCGCATGATGGAGTCCCAGATGAGCCATCTCCGCTCCAAAGCCGGCCTGTCACTGGGGAGAACGTACCACTGTGTAAATATCCAGCTCTATGATATTTCACTTTCTTCCTTTCTAAAATAAGGATATTTAGCTGGTTGATTTGAAAGACAGGTGTAAAACTGCAGAGTGTGACATCAAATGGCTTTGTCAGTAAAACTGCTTCACTGGAGAGCTCTGCAGAAGTTTCATCCGTATTTTAAGAGCAACAACACTTCCGAGACACCATTTTTAAGGTAATGTTGAAAGAAGACTTTCAAATGCAGAGGTAGAGATGAAGGGTTTCACTTCTAACTGCTCTTCCTTAGGCTGGAAACTTCCTGGTGGGGAAGAGTGGCCTCCTGCAGCTCCAGGGCTGTCTCTGTGCCTGGCAATCAGCTCGGGGAGTGCAGGGCTGGGGAGGGTCGTGTGCCTCTTTGTGATGAAGCCTGGAACTGGTACAAGATTCGGAGACTGAGAAATAATTGCCTTTTAATGCCAGTGCAGTCTTTGGCAGGGATGCCGAATCGGGACAGAACCCGGAGCCACTTGATAAGGCTGGATATCCTCTCAGACAGGGACACGCGATCACTGGCTTGACTCTTTCCTCCCCCACAGGACTCTGGCCAAAGGATAAAAATGCCTTTCCATATTAGCACATCTTGGGAAATCAGCTGTTAAGACTCACAGCACAAACACATGAACTGTAAGGAAATACAATCTTTTCTATGCAGAGATCCCCAAGCCATGCCTCAAAATAACAAGATGCATTGTTTTCCTAATTGAGAGGAAGTCCCTCGGCACACAGCCTACAAACTCAACAAGAAGCCAATCCCGAGCCTTCCTGTTTCTAAGCAGGTACCTGAGCCACGCTTTCCATCACGGTTTGTGAGCACTGTGCTGTGAAAACTGGCAAAGCTACCGAGACGTCTTGGTAGCCTTGCTCGCGCTGGCCGTTCACAGGCACAAGCAGACTACACAAAACTCAAGCGACACCTGAGATGTCAGCAGTAATCTAAACTGTCCACTTCAACAGTAACATCTTATTTTACTGTGGTTTGGTGGCATTTAGTGATTCTTAAAACACACACACACATAAAAGTAATAAAATATAAACCTCAGAAACCCATGTGCAAAATGGGGGCATAAGGAAGGATCTTTCCATTTTAAACAAGCAAATCCTTGTGCTTTGCAAAGGACACAGGGAAAGAATAGTTATACACACATCTGGCGCCAGAACTGGGGTGAGATTGGTGAGAACCTCATTTTGTGTATGGAATTTGAAGGAATGGAAAAATTCCTCAATAAGGGTTTTAAAAATACAAATTTTTGGCATGGCAAAATTGAATAAAACACTGATAAAAGCAGAGCTGGTATTATTGAAGTTTGCTTTAGCTCAGGCCCCAGGGTGGCACTGTGAGCATCCTCTCACTGTTTATCACATTGTTGTTCAGAACTTTGAAAAACGCAGTATTTAAAATTAAAAAGGCCAGTTTCCACAGACCACTCTAATATCGTTTTATTTTGGCATGCATTCCTATGCTCACTGCTATAGCCTGACTATACTCACACAGGAGTTTAACTCACCAAGGCTCATGGAAATGGTATTGGGAGGGTGGAAACGTAATCTGCCTGTAGTGTTCAGAGGCGGGGCCTCTGGGAGGAGTTGGGTGAGATTAGGTCACCAAGGTGGAGCACCCATAACTGAATCCTGGGGGCCTTGGAAGGAGAGGGAGAGACCGCACACAGAGAGAGCTACGTATGGGCACGCCTGCCCTGACGGGACACAGCCCAGAGGGGTGCTAGCAAGAGACATGCCGTGTGTTTTGGACCTTATTCCTCCAGAACTGTGAGTCCAAATTCTCCTCCTTTAAAAAAAATAAAATAGCATGCTCCAAATAATTTGGTGTACTAACATAAACTCAACCAATGAACTTACCCAAACAATATTCTTGTAAACTACTTAGTCTCGATTTACTGTACAGTAATAATCACAGGCTGAATTGTGTGCATTAAAATTTGTAGATTCAGGTCCTAAATACCAAAATTTTAGCATGCGGCCTTATTTGGAGATAAAGTGATTTCAAAGGTGACCCAATTAAAATGAGAGTATTAAGGTGAGTTCTAAGTCAGTATCACTGCTGTCTTATAAGAAAGGTAAATGTAGAGATGGACATGAGCAGGGAGAGTGCCAAGCAAGGCAGAAGAAGAGATGAGGGTGATGTTCCACAAGCCAAGGGAAGCCATTGGTGGCCACTAAGCCACGGACCTGCTCCTGAGAAACATGATCGGAGGCAGAATCAGAATAAATCAGGGATCCGTTCTTTCTGGGGGTGTCCTAGAACAAGGAGTCTAAATATGTTTTGATCGTTTATCTTTGTTTCCTAGGAAGGTTCCCAGCAAGGTAGGAAATACAGGCAGAAGAAAACAGTTTCGGTGGCAACTATGAAAGATAAATATATTGTTTCAGTTCCTTTTCTCATCAGGATTTAAAAGTTAGTATTTAAGTGGCTACACACACACACACACACACACACACACAGTATTGAAAATGATTTGGAGTGGAAATATGGCTCCATTTGCAAAAGATTTCTGGCATATGGCATGCAACTGTCAGATCTAAAATGTTTTCACAATTTGCCCTTGTTTCTTCCTAAAATTTGAAATGTTGAACTGCTTAGAACAAAGAAAATTTGAGATTAATAACTTTGTCAACAAATTTCTTGTTTTGAATGTTGCTTTCACCAAATAGATGCATCTCACCAGGAGACTCAATTCTATAGCCGATTACAATCAAGAGCTGCTAGTGAAAAGTGAGCTGTAACATTTGGTGTTTTGTTTTTAGGATTTTATTTGTCTACTCTATACCAGGTGTCCATATATTAAAAAGGATAAAAAAAAGAAGCACAAGCAATATCTAGATGTGTGGCAATAGTACATTAATGAATAAACCCAACCCCAGTAGCCAAAAGCTTTGTAAAAACAATAACTTACCCTGTATATGCTGAAGAGTGAAACTAGAATATCTGTCCCCATTTATATAAAGGCTATGTTAAGGTGTGGTTGTCAGATTAAATCAAGAGTCTTGAGTTTCGCTGCTGTGAGTTGTGTCAGTATAACTATGAGAAGCACGTGTCACCATAGTGTGTGTGATGTGTTGTTCTTTCCAGAATATACCTAGGAGAGGCACGGCTGGGTCATGTGAAACTTCTATTATGTCTTCCAAACACACACACAAATAAATTACCTATCCCAACTAGAGAAAAACCACCAAATAAAAGCCTGAGATGTTTATGTAAAAATAGTTAATGCTTTTTGCAGAGGGAAAAACCAAGACACAGAGAAAAGCTGGTAGGTAGAGAGAAGCACTTTTAACACATAGTGAGAGTGGGATTTTTTTGGGGGGGTACTGGGGATCAAACTCAGGACTGGGTGCTTGCAAGGCAGGCGCTTATGCTGCTGAGATAAACCCCCAGCTCTTGAGTTTTTTTTTTTTTTTGAGAGTGGGAATTTATCCTGATGTTAGAAAACAGTGATAAAAAAATTGGTTTTGGCCCTTCTCTCACTCATGAGAAGCCATTTAGAAGGTGTGGGTTTTGGAGATCTTACAAGCTGCTGGGAGGCTACACTTAGTCCAGTTTCTGACCATGGTGCCAGGGAGAGGGCAGCCTCGGGTGTAGGAACCCTCCCAGTTCGGTGGTGTTCTTCCCCAAACAGCATGGAAGACTTGCCTCAGTCTTGTTTTTCCTGCATCAAACCTGGACGATTTTCCTTCATTGTCTTATTCAGCTGGTTTGAGTCTTGTTAACACAGCACATAAACAGTATTATTCTGCTGGATAGGAAAACAGATTAAAGTCCTAATTTTTGCTCTGAAAAACAGTCAGTTGTTGTTACTGCTTCTTTCCTTCACTTCTATGACAAATTTCATTTTACAAGTAAACATCTTCCAGGTTTGGAATAAAGCCCAAGATTGTCATTATTTACATGAACGTAACCTGTCACAGCATAAATGTCACCTGGACTCTCTTTTACAATACAGTTCTACTGCAGGGTGCTGTCACAGTTGTATGGTGTCAGGAAAAACCTCATGTAAGACTATACTAGATATTTGCAGTTATTTAATATCAAACGATATTAAACAAAAGAATCTGACTCTTTACTGTAATGATTTAATTTGAATATAGCAGCGTGTTTCTCACATTTCTAAATCCCTTTACAGCTTGGGTTCTTTAGCATTCTTGCAATAAGGGACCTTGTCACAGCTGCACAACCAATGCTCAGCAGAGAATCTAAAATACTGATAATTTTAAAAAAAGCCTAAATGAGTGAGAAGCAACATTCCACATTGCCAGAGCTTACCGCTTTATTCTTGCTTCCTCTTAGCAGCTCTGGTTTAAACAATGTGTCACTTTTATAAATGTGAGCCAGCAGCGTATGGAAGGTCTGTCTGTTTTGCCCCTTGGGTGGCCACGGGTCTGTGTCCAGGTGGTGGCCACATGCTTTTCACACTTGCACCACTGTTGATCAATCAGGTGAAGGAGGATTCACCTCAATGTCTTGCTCCAGTTTGCTAACTGCAATGAGATACTGGATAGCACAACACTTAGAATGGAAACGTTTGACCAATACTTAAATGTTACGGATAAATCTGGCGTTTCCTTTCACCAGGCTTAGAAATCAGATGCAGTTACTAACTTTGAAGTTTCACAGCCATGTATCAGCTCTGCCGCTCTTTGGCCTAAAGACATATTGCAGCTCGGAGAGCATGTGGCGGGCAGTGTTGTGGGGCAGCTGGTGCGGGAAGAAAGCTGGCAGGGCTGCTTGGAACGACAATAAGACGACTGTCCTCGCCGCATTGCACGCTGTCTTGCCACGGTTGCAAGTTGTTAGCAGAGAGCTGACTTATGAGCTGTAAGCTCTATTAGGATTTACAAATGGCTACAGGTTTTGAAAGCTAAAGCAAAGCTGCTGGGAACATTAAAATGTCCCTATTTCATTTACTTGTTTGCTTGTAATTAGTGGACTGAAATTATTTATGTCCACGGTGTACCGCATGTTCTGCGAATGGATGTGTTGTGGAATAGCTAAGGCAAGCTGTCGTCTGGTGGAGGCATCTTCAGAAGCGAGGACCAGCTGTGAGCAGGTGTGGGAGCCACCCCTGCAAGGACGGGGCTCAGACCAGAGGGAGCTTGGTGGCAGTGTGACACCGGTGAGATCTGGAGGTGCAGACAGGACACAGCCACCACTAATGTGCGGTGCCGGGGAACCATCCAGGGCTGAACCTGAGAGTGTCAACTGACAGTCCCGTGTGAACCCCTCCGTGGGGAGTGGCTTGGGGACGACGTTTGCCTTTGGTTTACTGACCATCAGATACCGCTACAATTTTCAATGACAAACGGTAAGCAGAAGGTGCGGTTCTGGAATACGGAAGCACATACTGAAATCCACAGGAGAGAAAAGGAGATATAGTGCTTGTAAACTCAATATGCAAAAGATCCTCCCAAAGAAAATGATTTTAAATCTATAACCTCAATAGTAAGTAAGAGCTTATGAAGTGAGGATAAAATGGGCAGTGGTTGAAATCCTGCTAAGGAGAAAGAGTTCATAGGAGCGAACATGGGGTAAAAACGATACAAGCAAAGACTGGCGCAAGCGAGGAATTGGAATGAGGCTGGAGAATCAAGAACTCACTCTAGAGAGCTGTGATACACGCCGGAAAATTTAATAAGAAGCCACAAAAGCATCTACAGCAGCTCGTATTAACTTCAGAGTATTTTAGGAAGCTTCGCCTGTTCACATTATTGGGAGTGGAACAGGGAGAAAGTACTGGAAGCCAAGAGGAGACAAGCTTTTACAGGCATCTAAGAGAAGAAGATAACAGCTAAGAAAGCATGCAGGGAACTGAGGAAGAGAAATTAAAACCCAGATCTTTCTAGAGACTTATCTTAAGTTACAGAGCCGGTTGTTGAATCACTTTGGGGTGAAGGATAGGAAAGAGTGAAAGTTGAGGCCAAGACCTTCACCCTGAACTATGGGGTACAACGTGGTTCTGCTTATTTACTGGCAGATATTTGTGTTGGTTGGACAGATTTGGTCGGCGCCGGACAGGATGCCTTCTAATAACGTTGCTCAGCTCTTGCATGCCTTGTGTAGCAATCAGAAGCCATCTAGGCAGTTGCTTAGGGAAAGTTTAAACAGGTCTATGCGTGACATTCCAGAGCCTGAGACAATTTTTAAATGACAAAAGAAGGACTGCAATGCAAGCCAAAGGGATGCAGTATTAAGTGGCAAGTGGAGGAAGCACAGTGTGTAAAGGGGAGAGGACGGAACACAGCAGTGGGTGCGAAGAAACGCAAAGAGCCGAGCTGGGAGATGAGCTGAGCAGAGAACAGCGCCAAAGACAGGCAGGGGAAGCACAGCCCGGGGCTGCTGAGAACCCAAGAGATGCAGGCGCTCAGAGGCCCCAGCAGGGAGCCACACGGAGCCAGAGCGTCGTTTGGGCGGGACATTTCTCAGTGGAGTGTGGCCACCCAAAGGAGTTATTTTCAGCTGGAAAAACAATATGTAGGTAAGGATTTGGAGAAAGTGGAGCCAAATCTGTCAGGAATATTTGCTCTGCACAACGTTCAGGAGACGTTAAAAGCTATGCTATAAAAAGAGCAAACAAGTAAATTTTAGTAGAGATGAGGTTTAACTGTGCTGAAACCCTAATGACTAGCATTAGAGAAGAAGAGGAAGAGGGAGAGGAATAAAAGAATATCTCTGGAAGCTAAAAACTTACAAGAAGAAACAAAGACAAGTGAAGCCCAGGACCATTGCTGGGGAGGACAAAACCGGCCATGAGAGTGAATCCATCAAGTGTCGGATTTGAGAAAAGCCAAGGGCACCCCTCCTAATGAACCCTCATTTCAGGGAGAAGGGGCACTCCACAGCTAAGAAAGAAGCAATTATTGGAAGGTTGTCGGGCTTTGAGGGGAAGGAAGATTTTTTTTTTAAACAATGTAGAGTGATCTTTTGAGTCATCCTCCCCGGGTCTCAAATTTGCACATTGGGACCCTAATAACCAGCTTTGAGATACTGGAACAGAGCTCCCCAGAGGTAATTAACTCAGGTGAGGTCATGAGGGTGGCACCCACCATGGAATTAGTGTCCTTAACAGATCAAGAAGTGACCAGAGTGGTCTCTCTCTGCTCTATGAAGACAGAGCAAGAAACTGACATTTACAAGGCAGGACAAGTGTCCTTCCTGAGACCATGGCCATTCCGACAGTGTGGTCTAGGCCCTCCTAAACTCTGTGACACTGAGGAATCCATGCATATGTCTAAGCCGCCCTTTCTAAAGGATTTTGTTTTGGCAGCTCAAGTTGACCAAGACGGAGAATGACAGAAAGATTGCAATAAATAACTAAGCACTGTGGTGGCAGGCTGTGGGGTGTGGTGAACGTGTCTATCACACCTGGGGAACTAGCACGGCCTCTCTGTTGCAGGCAGGGCCCGTGAGACCCATGGCTCTGTATCAGAAAAGCATGAAAGACACAGAGTTAAGGAAAGCAGGACTTTGTTGCAGCAGAGGTTAAAGGGGAAGACAGCGCGCTGCCTGCTAAGGAAGGTGGAGATCCATGGACCCTCTGCTCCTGGCTGCTTTTGGAGAGGGATCAAGGACCCTTTCCCTGCCTGGAACTGACCCTGGATCCACTGGTTTTCTGTCACTTCTGCCCACGCCATCTCCTCCAGTGACCTATGCCCAGCTGCTTTCTGTCTGTTTACTGGTCCTGGACACCTTGACGTACTTTTTGGGGCCTTATATTTGCGATGGGCAGCCTGCTGACCAGGGGCCACTTTGTCTTGTGTGTAGTGTTAGTAAGGGGACACGGAGATGTCTAGTGTAGCCCATAATTATAGGATGAATGCAGTGTCCCTGGAGTGGATAATGGAGTGAGCCTAGTGTGAATATGTGTGTGTGTGTGTGTGCACGAGTGTGAGTACATAGTGAATAAGCAGTCTCGGTCAGTCCTCCCTGCTTTCCCCACATTCTGCCGGAGGTGAGTGTGGCTTGTCACTTGCCCACATGGCTCTCCTGTGCTCCGCCTGGCTGTGTTCCCTCTCTCCAGCAGGCCACTGTCTTTTTTTTTTAATCTGGTTTTTCTCTTTCTCTGTCCCCTCTTGCATGGATCCCCAGGGGAGTTTCTCTAGTGAGGTCCTCACGCCCTGCACTGAGGTGTATCCAGAAGACCCGGGGAGGTTCTCTTCTGTGTCCCTGTCCACAGACCCGCCCTACAGCCGTGAGGGCTGAAACCACCTTACCTGGATGCTGCTGTCTGCTGGAGGTTTCGGAGGCTCAGGCTTCCTGGCTGCAGGAGGAAAGCTCAGGCTTCCTTTGGAGGCTACGGGGACCCCTTCAGTGGGCCCCAGGGTCCTGCTTGGTGTTACAGCAGAAAGAAAGCAAGAGATGCAGGGACAGTGCAGCGGGGAACTGGGGCGACCAGTTGTTGATGGGGAGCAAACGGCCATGAGGCAGCTGGAGCCTCGGGTTTGTTGACTGAGGACAGTGGGGATGACCTGGGTTGTCAGGTGGCACTCAGCTCAGCGTGGCGGTGGTCCTATGCGAAGGAGGCTCCTTGTGTTGATGAGGACGGTGGGGTGAGAGGACAGGTAACCAAGGAGTTTCTGCCTTCTGCTGTGGCTCAAAGGGCAGCAGAAGGCAGCCTGCCACATCCCCTACACTCAGCTTGGAATCCAGGGTCCCCAACAAGAGGCCCTGCCACAGTGGTTCTCAGGGAGCCGTGGAATCCCACAGGGACCTGAGTTGGCAACAGAAAGGGTGCTTGCGAGCCCTGAGCTTTGCTCTCAGGCCCAGGGTGGGAGCGGCGTTGGTATGCTTAGGAAGCACACACATGGGCTTCCTGTGGCTCTAACGTGTGTGCTTTTCACTGAAGCCCCGAGAAGCATATTTCTCTAAATTACCACATTCCAGGTCACAGCAAACGACTGACAAGAATCTCCTTGTTTCAATTCTCCTGCTCGTAAATTAGACCATCTCCCTATTTTTCATGTGAATTTTCTACTTATGCCTCAGCTCTGAGTTTCAAATAATAAAAAAACCCCAGGAAATAAAATGGATGACATAATCTTGGGGTTGCTATAAGCAGTTTATTAAAAAACGCCTGTTCATTCACTTTCACATCGGTTGCTGATGGTGAATGTGTTTCCCAGTCCTCTCAAACTGCTGGCCCTGCTGACGCACTGTGCCTAAAATTTGCCCAGCAGGGGCTGAGCACGTGAAAATCACACACTGGCAGGTTTTTTTTATTTAGTGTCGCAGGCTCCTCGGCCGGGCTCCTCCGCTCTGTCCTCCACGAAGCAGAGCCGTTAGCGAGATGTCACAGCTCAGGGTATTGGTTTATTCAGTCACGTTAATGGAGAAATAGTACAGGCTTTGAACAGGTAGAGAAAGTCCACACAAAAGCACCTCTGGGAAAACAAAGCACAATCTTTTATGAAATATTTATAACAATATTATTCATCATTATAAGCCAATAAAATTATGAATGTTACAGTATAACTTTAATGAACATTTCTTGAGATAAATATGATTTCAAAGAAGAGTGTAGACAGCCACGGTAGCAACTGCTAAGTAGTGGAAATTATTACAAAAAGCCTGTGAAGGCTGTCCTAAGATGTCACAAAGTCACTGCGTTAAGCGTAACTTAGTAATTTTATCAGAGATGTAAATGCCCACATTTCAAGAAAATTACAAATTTTCATGTCCTCAAATCAGTTTGATAAACATTATACTTTATTGTACTGCTGTAAACATAGGTGCACATATATCTCTGTGGTATGATGCTTTTAATTCTTCCAGGAAGATACTCAGAAGAGGAATAGCTTGGTTGAATGGGACCTGTGATCCTAAATTTCTGAGGAAACTCCACGCTGATTTTGCAGTGGTTGCACCAATCTGCACTCCCACCAAGAGTGAGGAAGGGCTCCTTTTTCCCCACTGCCCCTCCAACTTCTGTTATTGGTTGGGTTCTTGATGACAGCTGTTCTTTCATACACAGAATTTGGTGTTGAACACACACACTCTCACAGGTATGCATTCTTAAAGTGTTCTGACAACAGCATGGACTCTCCAGGCAGCAAATCTAGCCCTGACCCTCAGCTGAGAAGCAGCAGACTCCGTCCCTCCCTGGCCCTGGTGTGCTTCCTGTATCACCTTCTGTATTTCCTTTGGAAAAAGCTGAAAATGCGATGCCAGAATTGTCTTCTAAAGCAATGCGCCATCCTTCTTGGTCCTGGGACGACACAGCTGTGGAAGAGCTTGTCCCCAAGGGCATGAAAGGCTCACCCCATGAATCTATGACCAAGTAGTGCAGCTCAGAAATAATTGTGTATGTGCCAGTGACCCCTGGAGGTGGACCAGGACCTGCTGGTGGCCTGTTTCATTTCAGTAAGTGGACATTAGGGTCAGATAAAAATGGCTTAGATTTGAGGCTGTCCATGTGATGGGTGGATGGATGAAACATACATGTGTTCTCAGAGAACCACACATCAGAACGTTAAAGAAAATGCTGAATAAGATTGTGGAACAGATGGCACATCGGTCTTGGAGGGAGAGAGAGCTCTTGAATTTTCTGTAGACTCTTTTGGGTTGTTTTCTGTGCACACACACATTTCACAGTAATTGCAAGCAACATGAGAATTGCCCAGCGGCAGGCCCACGACTCCTGGTTCCCGAAATGTTGTGTGCTACCGTCAGGGGCAGCACACTGCTGGATCCCGGGCAAGCTCCACATTGAGATAGGAACAGGAATCCACCAGGCCCCCAGTCTGGAAAATCGAGCAAACCTACGGGGAAGAGGCCCCGATTCGCCTTTCACTGTTCTTTGAAGAGCTGATCTCTGGTTTCGAAGCTGTATTTTTGGCATAGCACTTGCCTGGCAAGCACATGGTGCTGAGTTTGATTCTCAGTACAAAAAACAAAAAAGAAAAAAAGAGAGAAAGAAAAGCTTTATGCATGGCAAGGAAAGTTAAAGCTGTTCTGTGCAAAGTTATGAATGGTAATCTCAACCAAATATTTTAAGGTAAATTTTTTTGTTCTAAATATCAAACATCTCATTTTCATAAGCCTGCTTTTAGTTTGGAAAATAACAAAATGATTTCTTTATGTAAGAGCTTTTGACAGTGGATGTTTTGGTAACCAAAAGTTTTCTCAAATAAAAAGTGGCAGTGTTCTTTCCAGCCACAAGTTTTAATATCTGTTTCAATTATTGTGCACGGAATCAGGAACTTAACACCATCTTGTGACTATCTTAAAATAATATTGCCCAGCACACCAATTACCTCTGAGATTACTTGCTTCTGCCCAGGAAAAAAGAATTGTAAAATAATTTTAATATGAATAAGGGTAGAAGTTTTTCAATAAAAATTTCTCCTATTTTCCCAACATCTAAAAAGGCAAATTAAAGACACACGATACAATGGTAGAAGGCAAAATTACCATTGTTTCTCTTTTCTGATGTAGCACAGGAAGTGTGGTTGTATGTCTCATACTCTGCTTCAAGTGAGTTTCCAAGGAAACACATGGACTAGGGTTTAGATCTGAGAGGGGCGGGTCATGCCTTGGGCCTAGCATTGCCTGAGGAGAATTGGGGAGAGGGAGGGAGGCCATATCCACTGCGCACAACCTCTCTCACTGTTCCCCTTGTTTTTACCTGTCCTACTCCTATCAGTTTCCATTCAAGGGCTTTATAGGTGCAGTTTCCTTGCCCTCCTCCTTCTTGGCTCTCTCTGCCCACCAGCCCACTGCATTTCCTTCCATGACTTCAGGGAAATGGGGAGGGCTCTCAGATTTTATACGTTTTTATTTTTCTTAGCACTAGGACTTAGCATGTTCAATTCTGGAAAAAACTAATGTAAATAAAGTGTGGGGGTTTGTTACAAAAAATAAAAAGACAAATTATATTGAGTAATGAAAAAATGTATCATAATCACCATTCAGAAAATGTAAGTGAAGCTTTCTCAACTAGCTTTTTAGGGGTAATATATATTCTGCAGTCACAGAGTAAGGATAAAGATGACAACTTGATTTTCATTTTAAAATCTGATTTCTATATTTCTTTCCTCAGTTCAGCATTTTGTCAAAACTGAGACAACTATTTCTACAATATTGCTCCTATTGCTGTGGAACTTTCTGAGCATGCTCCCTTGAACTTTCCTGGCATGTGTCTTTCCCATTCATCTGTTTGGTTTTGTAGGTGTCAGCTGGCTGCTTTACCTGTGAAAGTTTTGCTAACATTCAACAGGCTTCTTAGCCAAATTCATCTTACTCCTTCATTACTGCTTGGAAACCAAAATTAACATAGTTAAAGAATGTTTTTAATATTATAGGCTTTATCCACTTGATCATAAACAAATAGTTGTTAATATTTTAATGTGGAAATATGAAATAAATATGAATATTGCCTGATGAACACATGAGATAATCAATTTTTTAAATGTGTTTATTCCATAGCTATTCAATTTGGATTTAAGTCTCAGGTTTAAATGCTAATTTCTGGCTTCCTGGGAATCATAAGCTTTTTTTGGCTCGGGGGGACAGATTGCACCATGTTTTCATCAGCAAAAGTGTGTGGAGATCATTTTTCCTTTAGTAGAACCCCTAGGGTACACTTTCTGTGCCAACACTGAAATACTGTGGATTTAGTGAATTTGATCATTTCCGGACTACCCTGTGTAATTCTCCATAGCTTTTCTGTCTGAGTATTTATTCCTCAATTCATTAACTGGTGTTCTGAGCCTTTTTCTATCTCTTTTACTTGTGGCTAAAACAAAAGGTTGGCCTTCAACTGTTAAAAGATAAACTTAGGCACATGACCATTTTACAGCGTTTCTTTGTGCAGACAGTGAATCATAAATGGGGCAGTGCCAAGCCTTAAGTGGTTTGGGCTCCACCAAAGAGGCACGAAGTGAAGACTTTTATAAGGTGTTTGAGGAAGCAGGAAAAAACATTTGGTTGGTTAAAATTGAGCTGTAGTCTTGGCAGTGTCTGACCAGTTAAAAGTAAATTCCATTTTGTAGAACGTGACCATTTACTTTAAATGGTCACGGTTTAGGGTGCTTACACCCCGGTCCACAATGCTCTCCCCATGAATTACTTTAACACCTCATAGCCTTGTTTTCTACAGTGCTTGGAGGCCATGATTTCCGCACCATAGACAGGCCCTGAACGTCCATGTCCCAGCAGCTAGCATAAACCAGTGTCCTCCGGAGAGCTCTCTGTATTGCCTTCAAGATCTATAGTGTCTTCAACCACTCATAACTGAAATTCCATATGTGCCAGTTCTCCATGACTGTAACAAACGCTTTAGATGAATTATGAAGAGAAATGCTCTATTTTCACTCATCGTTTGGAGCTGCAGTCCATTGCCCCTTGACCACTGTGCTCGGTCTGGTGGTGAGGAGTGCAGCACAGAAGGAGCTCACGGTAGGGAACTGCACCCCTCATAGAGGAGGAGGGAAAGCGGAAGGGGAGGGGCCCAACACCTCCCTCAAGGCCCCGCCTCCTGGAGACGCCCCTCTCCTGAGTAGTGCTGTGGTCCAGGACCAAGCCTCGGACACCTGAGACTCTGGCATCGCCGGCCCAAAATGTGCAGCTCCTTTCTCGTGCTCCTTAGGCACATATGATATTTTGGAAGCCACTGAGCCATGTGATCGAGACAGAACATGTGAACCCTGTCATAGAGCGAATGTGGGACTGCAAAGACAGGAAGAGGAACTGACAGAGCTAACGGCAGGTGATTTGGTGCTTGATAACGGTATGAGTTTTTGCTCTTCTGTTTTAGCTCATTTTCTATTAATGTGGTCAGAAGCTTTGTATCACCCTGATGGAAGGACACAGAACACAGGTACAAGTCTTTCCTATCTTCTCTAGCCTTCCTTAAAAGCCAACAAACACGCTTTCAGGTAAGTATGGGAGAAAATGACAAATAATTTCAAATTTCTGTTTTGAAAAATTATTTCAGATTGGAAACCCACATTGAAGTAATTAATGATGTGCAAAATGGCCAGACTTAAACTGAACATTCAAAATAAATGCCTTCAAATCTTCAGTGTTAACAAAACTGAAAAAATGAAATAAATTTATTGAGATGAGTCTTTTGCAAATAGGAAAGAGACCAAGGGCTGGAGGGAGTGCTGAAGGAAAAGGGGGATTACACCCCAGAAGGAGTGGGATCACTATCTACTACAAACAGCACTAATAAAAAGATCAAGACATGTATGAGCGCCCTCTGGTCGGCAGCACCCCATCGATCCACTCTGGTAGGCAGTTCTGTTGGGGACACACTAGGAGCAATGGTTCAGGGTCAGAGTATCTGTGTATTTAGCTTTGGTAGATTAGTCCTTCTGTGTACTCCAGGGGTCTAGAATCCTGGTGGAAGGAGAAAATTAAACAGTTTCAAAGTATGCTGTTTGGGAGCATACTAGGGAGGCATTTACAATCAAATACTAAAGACTAGAAATTGTGTACGTACACATATATGCACAGAAACATTCTGAAACTTGTAAACTAATAACATTTTATCCTTATCTTAGAATATAACTGTTTCCATATTTTGACAGAAGTGAAATCTGAACTTATTTCAAATGGTTAGCTCTGACAGAAAAAAAAATAAATTTGGTTTTCTTTAGGAATTTGTCAAACAATGCCCTAAATACCTTAAGTCTAGAATAGTAAAGTTCAGTTCCAGCTCATTCCAGATGTTCAGACTTAATGAATTACTTTGTTTTCATATAATGAAAATCTCTTACTCCTTTGTATGTTTTGAGGCTAATTTTCTGGGCATCTCTGATTATAGAAATTAGCACACTTAGCAGAACAAATGGATTCAGGAAGCAGCAAAAGTTTTCTCCAGAACTGGCAGAACACTTCTCCCTCTAGCTCACTACAGACCTCAGGTAACATGACAGTGGGTGTACTGAAGGCTGAGTTACTGATGTTATAATTTTGCCGTGTGATATCTCTTTAAAAGTTATATTTCAAAAGTCAACTTAGTTATATTATTAAAAGCCACCAAAACTTGGAAAATCAGCAAGGCTCACAGGTGATGTGTAAGTTCTAGACAACAAGTCAATAGTCACAGTGATTTTGAAATGTATTTCCTTGAATTCCCCCCGGGGACTTCAGGGTTCAATGATACCACCTGGAACAGAGATGGGATGCACCCCAGTTGCAGTGGACGGCTGGCTCAGTTGTGGGCAGTTCCTGAGACTTGCCCTGAGAACTGCCAGTAAGAAACTGCAAACATGAGAATTAACGATTTATGGAGAAAAGTAGGAAGTTGGGGTTGTGGTACATTGAAATTTCTCGCCACTTTACTCAAATACTTTGCAATACAACATGTGTGGTAGAGATACCTGATAAATAACAGAGTGAATGAGTTTCCAGGGAAAGAAAACGCTCAGTATTTTCTCTGAGAGAATAATGATGAAGTTGAATGAACTAAACTGTGTGAATGTATGAATTTGTTCTTGCTTGAGTGAAGCAATGTGTGTGCATACGTAGGCAAAAATCACTTTGCAAGTAAACTGTTAGTGTTAGAGGTGAAAAGTTTTTCTGGGTTGTTCAGGTTATGTCCAACGTGTGAGGCCAAGAGGTGAGTGTCTGACCCCAAGTTACAAGCTAACAAGAGGAGTGAGGGAGAGGCACCTGCAGAGGTCTTGGCTTCTGGTTCAGCTCTTTTTTCAAGTAGATAATGATGTTTGTCTGGGTGTCTAAGAGGAAATACTAAGAAATACAATGTCCTAGTATGTCAACATCATGCCTACTTCTGCATCTAATAAAATAGAAATTTAGGGCATGAAGATAATTCTTTGAGAAAGAAGTAAAGACTCATTAAGGTTGTAAAAATTCTATTATGACAGAAAATAAATGGTGCTGAAATTATTGGACCTAAACACTGATAGATTGTGCTTAAACATGCATTCTTTGTTGAGACATAAAGAATGATTTGTACAAATTATACATTTCTCATTAAACTTTACACCTAAATGAAAATAGACTTACTATACCCTAACATGCTTATCATTTATTTTATATGCTATTAAAAATAATTTGCCTTCTTTTGAAATGCAATCCAGCTTTTAGTATAGGATTTACTGTATTGCAGATACTTATCTAAGTATAAATTGTCACCATACCCAGTTTGGACAAGTCTCAGTAGTCCTGGCTCCTCCGAAAACAGTTTGAACCTGAAGCAAATTCTATCTGCCAAGCCTTCCTGAAGGAGCAATTACAAGCTGCTAGAGCAAAATGGAACGTTGAAGGAGGAAGAGAAAATGTGGTGGTGGTTGTTTTCCCTGAGCTGTTCACAGCTTTTCAGGATAAACGCTGATTGTTGATTGAAGGTGGATATCATGGAGATAAGCCATGCCCTCCTGTCGGAAGGCTGCAAACCCCTCTGGTGAAGGAAGGGAGAGGCCTTATCTCTGGCACCCTCTCCCCATCCTCTGTTGGTCAAAGTTCTCCCCACCGCACACTTACTCTTCCCTTCACGATGGCCCAAGTTCAGGGCGACAGGTCCCGGGCTGGGTCCGAAATCCACAGTGCTGTGATTTCAAACTCAGCCTCAACTCCAGTGAGGGGAGCCATTCGCTCCAGTGCTTCCCTTCCCCAGGGAGGGGGTGGCCAGAAGTGGCGAGAGATGAGGTGAGGCTCACATCCGAATGGGGGCAGGGGGACACTGGCCACTCAGAGCAGAGACTGCAGATGGGGACACAGCAGCACTGCTAAGCTGCTGCTGCTGCTTCCAGACAGTGCCAGAGGCTGCCAAGGCCTGAGACCCGGTGCTTCTCGCCCGAGGGCCAGGGCCCTGGCTGAGCAGCAGGCTCCCTCTAGCTCAGCTGAAATGGCCCGTGGCCCTAAATGACGTCTGTGGATCACTTTCCTTACCTCACACCCAGCCAGCCCATCCTCAGCTTTCGAAAAAAAGTTACAAGGGGAATGAATGTGAAAATAACTCTATCGCATTTACGTCCAGAACACGGACGTGTAGGAAGCCATATGAATATTAAATCATTTCCCAGAGATTGGCGTGAGGAGAGTCAGCATCCCTTAGCCGGCCTGAGCTTTCCGGGGCCTGATTAAAGAAATGGCTAGAGGAAAACCCACTCTGTAAGGAGTACTCTTGGGGCTTTCGGGGCAGACGCGCAAACTGTGGAAGAAACTCTTGGCAGTGTTACCTGTGGAAGACATCGTGGGGCACAGACACCAGCCCAGCAGCATCACGAGAAGAGTGAACTGGGGCCACTTCTACACTGCGAAGGGCCAGGGCAGTGTCCAGTGGGACCCCCAGCAGCCCTATTCTAATATGTTTGTTTCCTTAAACAACACATATGTCAAATGGCTGCATAATTTATACATTCATGTCGTGATTTCAAAAAATTAGCATGCATTACTTAAAATTAAAAGCTGTGTGCAAAATGTTGTTTTTCAATTTGGAAAACAGGTCTTTGGCTTCCTTTTGAGTTTTGTGTACTGGGTGATTTACAAAGAAGAGATGATACCACATTGTTCTTCTGTGGCTCTGAAGTAGATTTTTTTGAAAGTAAAAGTAATGGCCTAGATGTGTTCCTATCTTCCTCAAAGTAAACTTTTTCTACCTTACTTAGTAGGCCCATCATTCAGTATTTATCATGCCTGAGCGTCAGAAGTCTGAATGCGGGAAGAATCTACAGGATTGTGAAAGTCAGGGAGTGTTTAGTCTACTCATTAGGCATGTGTTAAAAAAGTACTGATAGCTGATCACAAGGTCTCAGCTACCACAAAGCCAAGCAAGCATGTTCTATTCAGAGCGAAGTCTGCATTGGGTGACTTCTAAGTTTGTGTTTCTTAGACTACATCAAATCGGGGTGCACAATAAGGGCATAGCGTAGCCATAAAAAGACCATCACTGTTAGCTTTCACTGGCCAGACTTTCAAAATCTCAGACTCCTCAGATCCCCCAGGCTTACCAAGAACTTCAATTTCCTGGAAGTTTTCAAGTAAGTGCACATTCAGAGCTCCTGCAGACGAGACTTACACCACTGTCTTCTTACAACAAACGGTGGCCTGGTCCCTTGCTGGCTCGGAAGTGAGCTGGAGGGTTTTGCGCTGTGCCAGCTTGCGGTCAGGCCCGCCGTGGGCCCAGCAGCCCTGTGTGCCTTCCAGCTGCCCACTTTCCCATCAGAGGAGGTGCTGTCCGGTCAGGTCGGCGAGCCTGTGCTGCCTTTTGCAGGTAGAGGTGTGGAGACCATGTCTCCAGGCCCATTTGGTTTTCAAGTCTGCACATTAGGAGGAACAGGACCCACTGGATCCCACGTATGCCTGACAAAAGCAAAGCAAAGCAAGATGAACAAACGAAACTCTTGATTTGAGCTGGTGCTGGATGAAGAGAAGACTTCAGGGCTTTTTGGTGAGGGAGGGGGCCTGTTTGTTTTTACAGGGAGGAACATGGATATTTGGAGGTGAAGGTGCACACTCCAGGAGTCTCCTTGGGGTCAGAGGTGGGCTGGGGGTCCTCTGGCTCCAGCCAAGCTTTCCCCTAACTGCATTCTCAACCAGCATCTGACTGTAACTCTGGAGAGACCCTGAGGCAGAACTACCCAACCACGGCACCCCTGAACACAGGACTGACAGAAGCCAAGGAGGAAAACAAATACTCATTGTTGTTTTAGGAAAAGAGTCAGCAAAGCTTTCTTTGTAAGCAATCAGACACCAGAATTTCTAGAGTCTGAATGAACTATGATCTGTTTTACAAATATTCCACTCTGTTGATTTCACATGAAAGTGGCCTTAATAGAGAACAGCTGCACAAAGAACCTAGCCCTGTTACCAGGAGATGCTATTTGTAGATGCTTAAATTCATTGCCTATAAAATTTCTCTATCAAGAAACATACATTTGGAATTTTTCTATCACTTAAAATGTAAGTTCCACCCTTAGCTTACAGGCCATGCAAAACGCAGGCTTAAGTCTGGATTCAGCATGCAGGATATGGTCTGCTGATCGCTGTTGTAAACTATCAAGTTTTGTGGTGGTTTGTGGCATAGTAATGATAACGAATAGAGGGGCCACCCAGTGTACTAAATAACAGACACATCAGGCAGCAGAAACAGCAGGGACGAGTCCTTGCAAAGGGCTAGCTGTGTGCAGTGGCTTGAATGTGCGAGTCCAGAGCAAAACAAATGGCACTTGGACTCGGTGGTTTCTCTCTCCTGTTGCTTGCAGGACCAAGAATTGCCACCGCGGCTCTCATCTGCAGGGTAAGTGCCAGAGCAAAGCGCTCCCTTTTACACCTTGCCAAGAGTCAAAAAGCCTGCTCACCGTGCCTCAAGCCCTATGAAGCCCAAGGGTTTTAGTTCCTTGATGACTTATTCATTCTGAAATGTTAATTTGAGAGCTTGTATGTATCATTTGTATTTTCCAACTTATCCGTTACGACTGCCCAACTTCAGCAGCCTGGTTACTGACTGCATCTACCACAGAACGAGCTGGGGAATTATAGGTGGTGTGCAAGGACCATGAAAATGGGGTGTGATGCTCCTGCCAGGAGCCTTTTCTCTTGGGAAATACTTGAGTAGCTGAGTCCTGCTTTCAAAAGGCTGGAGACAGGGTTGTCCAGCCCCCTTCCAGAGTGTCCAGTGACCCAAGTCTTCAGAAGTTGAAGCTCAGCAGCTAATTCCAATGGTACAAAGAAAAGGGATTTGAAGTAGATGGTTAGGCCCCTAGCGCTTCTCTGCCATGAGTGATGTTAGGCTCTTTGTAGATGCTACAGGGCAGCTAGCAACCCGCTAGAAAACTGAACTTGCCAGCGCTGTGATTTTGGGCTTCCAAGCTTCCAGAACAGTGAGAAAATAAATTTCTCTTCTGTATAAATTACTCAGCTTTGGTTATTTGGTTAAGCAGCACAAATGGACTAGGACAGGATATGGATACAATTTTTACCAGGCTGTGATCAGCCCATACCTTCACTACGTAAACCCTGGGCCAAAGAGAAAAGATCATTGCAGGTTTTGCCCCAAGAAAATAAATTAGGTTCCTAGTACTGTAACTGCTGTACTCCCTCTGGAAGCAGACTGATTTAAAAGCTACTAAAATCCATTTATTGGGTGAGTCAATGTAAGAATCGAGTAGTACTCACTAACTCATTGAGAATTATTTATGGGACACCTAACATCTGACAGATGCTGCACAAAGTGGAAAAAAAGAATAAAATCTAATTTAAAAGTGAATTAAAATAGTGAATTTTTTTCTGATGTTAGTATGTTTTTCACCTGAACGTATGGAGTTTGTTCCATGCAGGAAAGTTTGCCTTTGAGTCTGACTTCACAGGGAATAAAAGACAAATTGGCTTAGAGAAATTGAAAAGCACTAAAATAAGAAACTACTTCACTGGTCAGAATTTGTGTGGATCAGTATTTTTTCAGTGGATCAGTATTTTATCAGTATTTTTTGTGTGGATCAGTATATTTTTATTTCTGCAGGAAAAGAATAAAATGAGTATTATCAAATAACTTCCCTTTGGCCCAGGTGTTCTTTCTGCCTACCTACTGAAGGAGGTCGTTTTTAACGTAACAATCCATTATTAAATAACAAAAGTATATATTAAAATCTCTCTAACCACATATTCAATTTTAAATCATGATATAACCAATCTTGCTGGGTAGGTTTGTCCTCCGTAAAGCGAAGCATTCACAGGAAGACCTGAAATGTTTTAACACTGGGATGAGTCAGTGGCTGAGCTTGCAACACTGATGTAAATGGGTCCATGCGGATACGGAGACTGTCAATACTGACGCGGTCAGCGTCGACCGCAGGTCAGCTCTGCAGTGTGCTTGGTGCGTTCATTTCCCATCGCCTCTAATTTAGCATAACGTGCCGTGTAGTGAAGGATAGGGATCCACAAGACGCCAACAAGAAGGCAAGCGTGGAAATGGGAGTGAACTACTGCATCATTTAAATGTTCTTATTACCCTTTCCTCACTGGTGAAGTGAGGGAAAGGAGAGCAAGATCCGCTCTCTCACACCTGCTTTCAGGGCTTTTGACCCTGAAGAGGCTCTTGGGCGGCTCTCAAACGCCGTCCCTGTGTGTTCTCATCAGCGAGGTGCGTGCTGAGGAAACTCTCTGCTCACCTTTACCGGTCCGGGGTCCTCTGTCTGTCTTTAGTGTGGGAACCCTGTCTTCATTCCTGTCAGGAGCTGGGTGTGGTTATGTGGTTTCGTGATATGTTTGTTAAAGGTTTCAAGAGTAAGGACTTTAACACTTTGCAAGTTTTAGGACAGTATAAAGCATTTAACAATGTGAATGTCTACATGATTTTTCTCTTCTTTCTCTGCACACATAAATGCTGTACTTTTGAGTATCTCTCCACTTGTACATATGTATAAATAATGTACGTGGACAAATAATGGATTTTGACCACAAATGTAAGAGATGTTCATTGTCATCAAATAATGACAGAGTTAGGTAAAGGAAAGATTTGTGTTTTGATTTCAAACATCCCTCTCCTCCATCCCCTCTATTCAGCAAGGTCATCAATGGCCGTGTCACTTGTACCCATCTGTATCTTTTCTATGCCCCAAGCTTTTAGAAGATGCTCCTGACGGCAGTGTTCTTTCTTCTTTTCTTCCTCTCTTTCTTCTCTTCTACTTCCTTCCATCACTCATACCTTTCTTTATTATGCATGCATATTTTCATAATGGGCACTAGATTTAACTACCTGTGTGAAAAACTTATAAAATCAGTTAAATGATCATTGCTATCATTAATAACTTTATCTTGAAATTTTATTAAAAAATAGGAAGAGTGGGGATGAATTAAACATTAAAATATATCGATGGTAACAAATTGTAGTATGACATTTTATTTCATCATATATATGTATATATATACACACTTAAGCGTGTGTGTACGTATCTGAGATTATATGCACATGTAGGATGTGTTTGATATGACTACACATGTGAGTGAGGATGATCTCTTTTTTCTTTTCTCTAGTTTGCACATTAACTGAAGCGGAGTTATTTAGCAGACTCCACACTCACTGTTTATAGATGAGATGTACTGAGCCGGCAGTAAACTTGTTTTCTGCAAGGGGGTGGGTCGTGTTAACTGAGTGATTTGCACAGTGGCTTTCATTTCTAACATGGAATGCCTCTAGGCTGGGCTAAGAAAGTACTGTCAACCTCAGTCCTGGTGCAGGTTCTGAGACTGATAGAGGTAAAAGGACATGGCAGGAGGAGTGACGCAGACTAGTTAGTACACTGTTCAAGTACTTTCAACTTCACTTGGCTATCACTGGTGTCCAGTTTACATAGCTAGATTTATTGCTTCAGTTTTAATAGGAATTCATATCTAAAAATTCATGACTTCTAAACATGTAAGTAACCAATAGATAAAAAATGACCAGAATAGATCAAAAGATCTTTGAGGAAGGAACTTGGTGAATGTGAAAGATTTCGATCCATTCATTTATCTATCTTGCATCATATATATTTAAAAACTTTGCTTACAAACTTCATTAAAAAAAAACACAGATTTGGCCACAATCACATTTTATCCTCCTTAAATTGCCAAACATCTAGCAGGTACAAAAATATTTTTAGAGAGCTTTTTATTATTCATATCTAAAACCATTTAAAATTTTAAAGCTTTTACAAGGTTTGCAAAAATCTGAACAAATTCTCCAGAAAGAAACTGGCCGCATTCGGTTGTCTTTCATAAGACTGATGTTAATCTTTGTCTTTTATAGTAGAAGACAGAAATGAGTGATTTCTGTGTTTCAGAGACTCAGCATTCTTGGACTGGAAGATATGAATATCCACCCCTAGGGCCAGAGATTCAGGTGAAACGCGTCTAGCACAGCATGCAGAGTTTGGAAAAGGAAGTCACCAGTGATACCGTAACAGAAAACAGAACACTGGCTGCCAGCTGCAGGTCTGAAAACCTGGCGCAGTGAGTGATGAAAAGTGGCTCCCCAGCTGCATGGTGAAAAAATAAATAAGAGAGCAGCATTAAAACAGACATGCAAATTAGGAGCGGCCCCAGAACCCGGGACATGCATACCATTGGGCCCAAGCTAATACAAATACCATTCATTCATCTCCGCACTTCCTCCAGTCCCGGCTCGGATGTCAGGATTCAGTGAGCCAGTCAGCTCTTCTGAAAGCTCTTTTCTACATTGCTGACTGCCGCTGAGTATCCCTGTGTGGAACTCTGCATATTTGCACATTATTAACACTGCCCATCTTGTTGTACAGTAGATTTCTTGAACTGGAATCATACTTTAAAAAAAAATATGTCAATGATTTAGTAGTAAAAAACAGGTTTGGGTATGTTTATGTGTTGATGTGGAAATGTAAGTATGAAATAAATGCAGTGAATATAAGGGGCAGAGGAAGTAATGGAGGAGAAGTGACATAACAATATCTTAGTGTGATTTTTAATTCAGTCTTCCTGGATGGTTTTACAGCCCCCATACATGTATACAGAATGTGGTCACTGAACAAGTGATCCTGATGGTGAGGTAGAACAGAAGGGGGAGGGGAGGGGATGAGTAAGAGACTCACACGGTTCTGGCTATCTGTACAGGTGTGGCCTCACTATGGGTCTCTATCTAGAAAAACTATGTAATGTTTAATTCATATTTTCCTTTGGGGGGGTGTGTTTGTGCGTGTAGGCGACATGTTTAGGCTTAATCCAAATGTCCCCAGCTTTAAATAATCACCTCTTGATCAAGCAAGCACTCATAGTTCCTGATTGATCTCTATCTCTGCAAATATCACCTCTCTGAAACAAATTCTTACCTATGAAATTTATATAGTTGAAACGAAAACTGGGAAGTGTTGTCTGTTCAATAGCCATGTACCATCTGATGGATAGAGCAGATAGACTGAGCGCATATGTCAGAGTCCACCATCAGAAAGCCCTTATTTTTATTTCTAGCCTTGTCTCCTGCTGTTTCCCTACTCAAACATCTGGCCATAAAAATGTCCCTGTTTCCTGCAGACCACGCTGTTTCATGCTTTCAAACCCAGAGTGTAGTTAGCTTACAGTTAGCGGGCACAGATGGTTGAACAATAAAAACTCAAACTTCTGTGGAAAGTGGGTGTCTTTATTGGCAGCCCAATGGCACCCACACTGCTTGCATTTGTGGATCTGTTTTTGCCTCGGTATCTAGGAATTGCTGGTAGATCCCAAAAGCCAGGAATAATAACTTTCCAACTAAAGCAAAGCATAAAGCAGACAAGAAAGGGATCAGTGAACAGACAAGGTTCAGAGGAGACGGACAACCCCGGGTCCATGTGAAAAGACAGAAACCCTTTCTACAATAATGAACAACAGGTGGCAGCATTTGACAGCATGCCTTGGGAGAAAGCAAAATGTTTTACATGCATTCAAGGTTGGGTCTGTATATAACATGCAAATATTAATAGTAACTCAGAGTGCAAATTTCTAAAATTCTCAGTTCAAAAGGATTTAGGCTCAAAGAAATGGAGAAGCCATGCAGATATAATGCAAAATGAGAAAAGCATTTTCGAGCAAGAAAATGGAAATCCTTAAAAGTTGAACTTGATGATTGTGTGCATTGATTCTAGTAGAGAAAACATTTAAAGGCAACTCCACGCCATTGACATTGGCTGGTTATTCTCCAAGAAAGCGATATCCCTTTTCCATTACTTTTTCTTTGTTCCTGTCAGTCTTTGAAACTTCTTAGTCAATGAACCAACTCCTTGTCTGTTACAGACAGTGCCTCACTAATTATTCAAAAGTGCTCACAGTCACCAACATGAGTAGGAAAATCCCTGTCACAAAATGCATTAGCAATGTTCATTCTTACCTGTGTATGCTACTTGCTCCTCTACATGTGTTATTTCTAGAAATGGTCCTTGTGTTTATACATGGTGAATTATTTCTTCTTGTAAACTGTACCATGCAGTGTTCCCTTTCCTGTGAAGTCGTATGTGCCCGCCACCTTCAAAGCTCCCTCCCGAGGCCCACATGCAGGTCACAGTGCTTATTAATAGCGACATCATCTTATGTGTCACTGTAATTTCTTTCCTCAGTGGCACTCTCCAAGTTGGGGTGATGGGGCTCCATAAACTCACTCTCCCCGTGATTTTCTCTCAAGAAGTGCACAAAACATGGATGTGTGGTGAACAGATGGAAGGAATGAAGAAAAATGAGAAAAGAGGAAGGAAAGAAAGAGTGGAGGAGAAGAAGATATGGGAAGGAGATGAAGGAGTATTGTGACTTCCCAACCATGGACCACATCAGATGTTTTCCTTTTAACCTCGCAAAATGACCACCAGAGTGAAGATGAAAGTAGAAGATGCAAATCCAGTAATTTAATTCACACTAACTTCTATTTCCTAAGATAACAAGATATAAAACTATTATCTTCTTATCCAATCTCTTCTGAGTTTGTAACTATGATCTGCACAATGTACTCAGAAACGTAAGAGGTCTCATTTATCATGCTTTGGTAAGTGCCATGATTACTAGTAGTAACATGCTGTAAATATACTCCATGATGGTTCAGTTCTGCTAACTTCACAAAAACGTTGGATGATACATCCATAAATACTCTTTATGATTTCTTTCATGTTTTACTATCTCCACAGACAAAACTCTTT
Source organism: Dolichotis patagonum (assembly GCA_004027295.1). Taxonomy (NCBI): domain Eukaryota; kingdom Metazoa; phylum Chordata; class Mammalia; order Rodentia; family Caviidae; genus Dolichotis; species Dolichotis patagonum. The sequence continues at coordinate 32,223 of PVJX010006099.1, read as the reverse complement.
TTGAGTTTTCACAAAAAGAGAATCACATGTGGGAAACCACATTAGTAATCGTTATTTATAGATCACTTCCACTGGACCTCTATGAAATATAATTTTGTCCATCTATTGTCACAAGAATGCATGCTTTCTAGTGTAAAGCCATTTTGATTTTGCGTTATAAATTCAAAAATATACAAAACCACCTTGACTATTTGAACTATTATTAGAAGTCATCAATTTTACTCCTGAAGAAAAGATGCCAATTAAGTGATTTATAAAAACCCTAGCAAGATTCACCATTACTTTTAGCCCCAAGTTAGCATCATAGAAAGCATTTTGGAAACAGAAAACACTATACTTTAACAATGTTATTCCTTCTGATTCATAGATTTTAGAATCCCAGATTGTGTCTAGATGCATTTAACCAGAACTCTGTACAGACCTCTTTGACAGGGTACCAAAAACAATACTAATGATCAATTTGCTTTTTCTGAAGAAATCTGCTGGATAAGTCATGGTAAAAATGTTTTCCTAATTTTATACTCCACCTTTGATCATTCATAATGTAAGCTCCTTTTCAAATCTGTCTTGTTAACATGGCTCAGTGGTTTACCAAAAATGCAATGCAGTTTCTTTAATTCCTAGCACAGATAACATTGCCAAGCTCTGAAAAAAGAGCAATTCATCAAAAGTCTATTGATCTTTACATTTCCAGATGAGCAGGTTTATCAGAGCAATAAGATTTAAAAACCCACTTATCATGGAGTCAGAAGCAGGAGATAAAAGCAATTATGGTAAAAGAGCTAAAAGTGCACGATATTTTTGTATACCAGTAAGTTAAGTACACACTTTATTCTCATTTTTAAAGAAAAGAGAAGCAGTAGCTTGACTTTTAAAGTAGCAACTCAAATGTGGATAGTTGAAGATATGTGGGAAACCTAGAATTCTTTCTCAGATATCAAAAGATTTTTTTCAGACTTGAAAACTGTCAATCCTGTTTTTCTCCAAATGTTCCCCAAAGTCTGAAGGACAAATGCCTGGAGTCAGGGCAGTGCCAGGCATGCTGGGTAGCAGGGTGACTGGTCACTCATGGGTAGAACCTGGTATTTACTTAGGATTTTTGGGAGCCAAGCTGTTGAACCTGGAGATTGATCACATGTGTGGGGCTGAAATAAGTCCAGCCCAGAAAAAGCAGAGAAGCAAAAACAGACCATGTAACCAAGTTGTTCCAGCACTGAGAAGGCAGGGGCCTAGGCCTGCCAGGTGAACAAGTTGCTAGGCAGTGGAGTTGAAATTGAAACTCTTCTTTGGAGGGTATAAATAAACATGCTGCACTGGTTGAGCAGTTCCTTTTCTCCCATCAGGAGGATAAGGGCTCCACCTGACCCCAGCTTTGTCTTTTCTTTATTTTTCTCATCATCTTGCTGGTCCTTATCCCCAAGAACTTCAGGTGCCACATTGGGTTGTGGGATATGGCACCTGAACAGGGACGGGGTAAGAGACCGAGGGTGAGGGGACACTTCTCATGTGCGCACAGCTAGGGGGAGAAGTGCAGTGGTATAGGTCAGTAGTCATCACTGGAGTGTATTGATATTGGCTTCTTCAGTTGTAAAGAGTGGGGCATTGAAACTCCCTTATTCTCTAGGGCCAGTTATAAACAGGCCTGAGAGAAACCCCTTCCCCTGAAAAGAAAAAAAAAAGATATATTGAGTATGTCAGATGTCTAATTATGGGACAAACTTATCCAAAAAAATCATAAATGCATAAGGACCTGTTTGTTGCATGCTTGATTCCAGTATTTATGTTCTTTCTGTGGATTTGGATTAGACAGGGTCTTAATAACCTTAAGCTTCTTGAGATTATTACAATGGAACTGGCTCCAGGCACTATTTCAGAATCAAGTCTCAAGCAGGGAACAGTTGGCAGCATGATCCCAACCCTGACAACCTTAACTGAGCCACTAACTGTCCATGCAGCAAAACCTTCAACTATCTGTCCACAGTGTAGACGACGGTATCATGGGGCCACTCCATGTAAATTCAAAACTGCTACAAAAGAAAAACTTCCAGCAGGGCCTGCGGCAACCCTGCCAAAGAGTAGGGGTATGACAGCTCAGACAGCTCCCTGAGATGGCCTGTCCCTGCTTGGCCCATCAGGCTCCTAGTGGTTGAGGGGTAATGTGGTCCTGATTCTCGTGGTTTGCTGATTTCTGTTTACAAAATGCTCTTGCAAAAGACAATTTCAAATAACCAATAGGACAACAACTAACTTTTAAAACTTTTTAAAAAATCAATATTTGGCTTTCACTAGCTGATAACAGACTGGCCCAGTATATCACTGTCTCACTATGGCTTTGTAGTGGGTCTTGATATCTGGTAACGTAAATTCTCAAACTCCATTGTTTTTTCCAAATTGTTTACTACAGGGGTATTTGTTTCAAATTCGTGATTAATGTAACTCTACATTTATTTAGGTCCTTTTTTCTTTCTTAAGTCAATTTTAGTTGTCAATAGACTGACACTATACAGCCTGCTAAATTTCTTGAGTTTGTCTCCAAGAAGAAGAAATTGCAAATTTACATACTTGGGAAGAAATTGAAAAACAGCTTAAAACAAGACTAGGGGAAAAAACAAACCAACAGAAATCAGCTGGCCCTCTACAGATTTTAAAAGGTTATTTAATAGAAACAACTGCTGTCTGCTCCTCTCACTACTTCTCCCAGGCCCCCAGGCAGGGGAGGGCACCAAAGCCTCCACTGAGCCTGGAGTTTGGCCCAAACATGGAAGGTAAAAAAATAATGTTGCTTGTTTCAGCTGCAAGGAGAAATCAGGGTTATGGTTCAATCTCCTCCAAACACAGTTCAAATCCCCGCAATTATTGCATTGCTGTATTGGATATTCTTCCCTTGCCAAAAATTGGAAAATCTATAAGTAAAGAAAGGGTACCTAAAGGTTTTGGATCTTCTGATACTTATTAGAGAGGTGGGACAGGGCTCTGGCCTGCCCAAGCCACCCAGGTTTTTCCCATCACCTGTGCACACACTTTATGAATCAAAAGTTTACCCGGCACTGGTTCTCGGATCCCCAGTAGCAGCGGGTCCTTCAGCCTGAGCAGGAGCAACACCTGCGTGTCCCAGGAGAGCCCAAGGCGCCTAAATATAAAATGCAGTTTCCATTTTCTTTATACCTTACCACAAACATTCCTTATAATCTTCAGGTCTAAAAGTAGTTAAATGTGCTCACAATTTAAATTTCAAAAAAACAAAAGGGAGAATTTACCTCATAATAGATTTCACTGGGCAGTATATGCCATTTAAAATATTTAAATTCTAATAAAGAGCTAACTACCTCAGCAGATAGATAATGTAATCAAATAAATCAAATCTAAAGAGTCTATTGGAATGATCTTCACGCTGGACAATAAAAGCACCCAGTCAAGTGCTAATGTGGGGTCAAACGTATGCTTGTGTTTTTCCAGGGAAAGCTAAATGACCTATCCGGGTGCCAGTGTGTGCTGTCTAGCTATATCATGGGTCCAAACCCAGAAAAGGAATTGATTTTGCCTCTCAAGAAGCTATGCTCAGTCCTACAACAGTGATGCCTTAGAGACCACACCACAACCGATAGAAAAGGATGAATGTAGAACCAACTTTAATTGACCCAAGATGCGGAGAAGATGGTAACAAAAAGTAAAATAAAAAAGGTTCAAATAGATAATAGAAGTACATGCTAAGTCCTATTGCAAAAATATGTTAATTATAGATACGATTCTGTCTTTTTAAAATTCTTTGATAAGAGATCTCTGCTAATGGAGCTACAACAAATCTGACTAGTCTATTTAAAATTACAAATTCTACAATTATAAAAAAATTTTGTAATTCAATTTGGCTAAAATATATTTGAGTGCACTCTGATTGTGTAAGATGTTTGTCAGTCTGCCTGTGAATCTGTTTGTCCAGTCTAAGCTGTTGCTGGAAGTCACTGAGCTAGTGATCACTCACACGTGTGGAGCCTATAGCACAAGTGCCCACACAGGAACGTCCAATTGGCACAGGGTGCCTGAGAAACACCCTGAGGGCAGGTGGTGCTGGAGGTGACAGGTGATTCAACTCTAAGGACATGGGGTGTAAGAAGTGAGCTAGTTCAGCAAAGGGGTGTGAAATAGCCCCCAGGGACTTGGAGAGTTGCCGTGGACACTAACAACTTTGTGTTTGTTTCTACGTCTGTTTGAATCTGTATAGATCGTCTGTCCATGTTTGTCCATTTGTCCATTTGTGAACAGCTGTTCTTTTAATTTTGAGCTCAGCAATTTTCCTTTATTCCTTTTTCTTTTGCATTTATAGATAATTTAATCAAGATTTATTTGAGCTATAGAATTACAAAACATGCTTCCACCTGGATTCCCAGTTAGTCAAAATGATGCTAAAGTCAGTTGTGTAAAGGTAACGTACATTGTTGCTTATCACAATTTGAGAGTCTCTTATTGTTCAAAAATTATATGTTAAAAGTTATAATTGGAGATTTCTTAAGGAAAAATTATTGTAAAAATGATTAAACAAATATCCCTTGGGGTTGGGATTGATGGACAGGACTTCAGTTGATGAATAAGAAAGTGGCCACCTGGTAACATTTTACCAACTCTTGTTCATTGATTGGAGGCCCCGATGATCTCCATAGCCTTATGGGAGACGCCCCAACCAAAGTTATATAAATATTATTGCAATATGTTCACATTGGTCATCATTAAAAGAAATAATACAAAAGGTTTTTGATTTAAAAAATGCCCATATAAAAGTTTTCATATGGTTATGACAAATGATTGTTGTTAACTTCATGGTATATTCGTATATTCATGCTTCCAGATATACTGGTTTTCCAAAATGTAAAATAGGTATTGTTTATGGTGACAAAATGTTGGTTCAGATTCAGACCTCTGTCTCTAACAAATGCTTATGAGATGTATATCCCCCCAAATGGCAACAAGTGAGGTAAAATCTTTTATGTATTAGATAGGAATGATTAATCAAAAAGGAGAAATTTGATGTCAAAATGAAAATTCAAGTGTGTTACAAAATGTCATCATGGCTTTTGTGTTACAACATTGTATATGGTTTGATTTCTAAATTTTCTATGTAAAATATGTAACTGTTAATATTCTACAGGTATTCAAATGTTAAAACAGCCATGGTTGTTGAAAAATAATGGTTCTATTTTATGTTGTAAGATGTTTGATATTTAGATAAGATAATAATGCCTCTACTACATTGTACTGTTATCAGTCTTTTATTCTTGATGTTCAACAACCAAGGTATAGAGACCAACAATTGGAGAGACAGATGGGCTAAGAGGACAGCCAGTATTTTGGCCCCAGCCCTCCAGGGTCAGTGAGGACCCAGGACACGAGAGAACCTCTGCTGTGTCATCCTATGCTGTGAGTCCCTGGTCTTCTGGTCAAGAAGACTGTGAGACCACTGAGGAAAGTGACCATCGGTGTGTGGTGTGCCTAAGGAGAGTCACCAGGAGAAAAGGTCTCCCAAGCTTTCACAGAAAGCAACTTGATCAAGCAATGGCCGTGACTCATCCGAACGGCTGACACTGACAGAAGAACTAAGAGGTGCTATAGCTGGTTCCAAGGTTCCTGAGGAAACTTAACTGACCTTGATAGATAACAAAAATTGATTGTGTTTAAAACAGTTCTCACTTTAGCTTGGTCTTGAACATCCTGCAGAAAATGTGCAACTACTAGAGTTATATAAAACAATGCTAACGTAATAAGTTAAAAAGAAACTCTTCTCACTAATACCTGTTGGCAGTTGCCAGCTACACTGTTAGCTGAATACTGTAACAGATTAATGGATTGCACAGGGCTTCAATTGCAGAATGCAGGGACTTAAAATCTTTGGACTGCACTAAAAAGATCTACAGAGCTCTCCAACACAGCTTTTCCAGCTTCAACTGACCACCCAGCCTGTGCAACAACAAAACAAAAGAGATGGGTATGTTGGGAGCCACTGAAGCTGGAGATTGATCGCATGTGTGGGGCTGAAGTAAGTCCATCCCAGAAAAAGCAGAGAAACCAAAACAAGCTATGTAACCAAGTTGTTCCAGCACTGAGAGGGCAGGGGCCCAGGTCTGCCAGGTGAACAAGTTGCTAGGCTGTGGGGTTGGAATTGATAGTCTTCTTTGGGGGTTATAAATAAACATGCTGCACTGGTTGAGCAGTTCCTTTCCTCCCATCAGGAGGATAAGGGAACCACCTGACCCCTGCTTTGTCTTTTCTTTATTTTTTTCATCCTCTTGCTGGTCCTTAACCCCAAGAACCTCAGGAGCTGCATTGGGTCACACCAAGGGTGACCAGCAGGCTATTTAGGATCTCACCCTGGAGAGCCAAAAAATGGTACCTTAGATTTTATATGACATCTCACAGAAGGTCGCAATTCCAGAGCAATGAAGTAATGAAATTTACCATGCTTTGGACACATTTAACTAAGGCCAGTGTTCATGAATAACTTTAAGTATAGAAAGGGCAGCACAAATTAAAAATATTTCAATATTGTATATGAAAATAAGCACCTGAAAGGAGAAGGTAACTAGTGAAGCCGAATGATGTGTTTAGCTGTGAATGACAGAGGTAACTCAGTTCGTAAACTTAATTGTTTCCATGACTCTGGTTGTAAACTGAATAAAGTTTTTCCATAAGGCCAGCATGGAATTTAACCACTGAATTTGATTCGGCTGGTGACTAGGGTTGTGGGAAGAATTATGTTTGTGAGCAGAGGTACAGCTCTACTAGAAATCCTGCACCGGCAGCACTGACTCCATCACTGATGGATTGGCCTCTGGAAGCTCTGACCTTGCAGTATGAGAGGGCACACTGATGAAGGTTTCCCATGGTGACAGTTGTAATTATGACCCTTGATACAGAGTGTGATGTGCACTGCGGCAGTGATGCTTCTTTAATGCAGTTACGTTCGTTGCAGTCATCGATATCTTTGAGGTCGGCAATGCACCTGTGTGTGCATTTATTTGTATCCTTAAAATGATTTTATGTTACTGCATTATACATACCCTTTCTGCTTCTGTTTTCTTCACTGATCTATTCTTCCTGGGCATATGCCCCGTTTTCCTCTTTGTGTGTGTCTAACAGTATTTGGTTATGGGCGGTGTGGCCTTCCCGTCAAGACACGATGCTGGGTGTTTGTCCTGGAACGCAGCTGTCTGACCTGGGAACCAGATCTGTTTCTGAGGGTCATTTTGAGCTTGCTTGGGGTACTCTTTCCTTGGAGACAGAAGCGCCCTGCTGTCTTAGTATCGATGTCCAGAGACTCTGTCCAGCTGTCTGTCCACTCTGAGTTGGTGAGAAGCATTTCCCAGCCTGAGGAAGGCGTAGGTCACTGTCCAGCTTACAGGCCCATGTGTCTGGTTTGCTTGAGTTGGACAGTGTTGAAATAACTTTTCCCAGTGGTTGTCCTCACGTCGGCCTTGGGAGGCCTCTCCCTGTGTGCGTATGGTCAGTTCCTGAGCAGGACACGGTGGGAAAGTTCATGACAGTGCTGGAGTTCGGTCTCCATACAGCTCCCTGCTTGCTGTGACCTTGCCAGGTGACTACTCGCTGGCTCACTAGCTGTCCACTCTCCCTGCCCCTCGGCTGTGTCCGGCCACCCGCTCAGGCCATCCACACCCAAGGCCAGGGACGGTGGGCCACCTCTTGCAGTCATCGAATTCAGCACTCTGAACTTAGTTCTTCTACCCAATCTTTGTGTCATCTGAGATTCAACTTAATCCCATAGAACAAGTACCAACAAATATTAAAATGCCTCATTAAATACTGTAATATGGGGGAAGGCTTCAGCATTAGATCAACCCATTGGAGAAATTAAATAAAGTGGTAAATTATGCCAGAAAGAAACTGTATTAACAAGATCTTTTACAGTAATATGAAATTTTATGACAAAATAGTAAAGAAAACCAGGGAACACAAACTTTAATTAAATCTAAGGAGTGGTTTTATTGAAGGGGTATTTTCTTAAAGTAGATGATGTCATGGTTTGAGTATGTTCCCAAGAGTTCACTTGTAGGAGCCGAGTCCCTGATGTGAGGTGTGAAGAGGGTAGAAATCTAACCTGATGGAGGCAGAAGAGGTGGCTTTCAGGACGGAGCAAGTCAGGACAGAGCACCTAGGACTGGCCATGCCTGAAATAGGATGGAGTAGGACTGAACAAGGAGGGAGAGTGGGCAAGGTGACACATACCTGAACCCCTAAAGCAGGAGGAGCACAATTGTTAGTGACAGGCTGTCTCAAAGATAAGAAAAAGTGAAAGGGAGAAGGTGAGAAAGAGAGAGAGCGAGAGAGTGAGAGAGAGAGCGAGAGAGAGCGAAATGAAGAAAGAAAGAAGAAAAGAAGGAAAGAAGAAAGGAAGAGGAAGGAAGGGCAATGTAGATGTAGTCTGTTATAAAGAGCTTGTGTTGAATACTTAGTACCACAATAAATAAATATATTTAAATGGACACACAGACAGACAGACAGACAGGACATAAAGAAGAGAGAAGCTCTCCACTCCCACACAGACTCCCCGTCTTACTCTGGGGTGTTCTCCTGTGTTGTCTGCTCGTGTGTTTGGGGAAGGAGGATGTCTGCTCCCTCAAAGTCTCTCCTCATGGGTACCAGGGGGCTGCGAGTGGTGACAGCCCTAAAAAGGAACAGCAAAGCCCTTGGGGACCTGAGTGACCCAACATTTCAAAAGAAGGGATGAGTCACCTAGACACAGTTGAGCGAAAAGGAAAATCCAAATTCTCCTGCACAGAAGCAGCCTCTGCATCTCAGCCAGAAGGCTGCAGGCCAGCAGCCATGGGAGGTGTCACTCTTCGGAAGAATGGTGGTCATCTGCACCTGGACTTTGGACTTCACGGTACTGTCAGCTCCCTCTGCCAATATGCCTTTGAAAACGTCATGTTTTAATCCCAAGACAATAATGGAAATCAAATAATTGTCTTGTGAACTCCGGTGGATGAAGACCAGGGTAGATTGTTTCAATGACTGTTTTTCATTCTACTTGAAGTGGGGAGTGGTTAGGAGTTGACTGGTGTCACTCAAGAATGACAAAATATCAGTAGAGTTGTCTATTTATAACTCATATCATGAATGTTGGGCCTAGTAGCTACTGAGTCTCCTTTAAGTGTCCTCCAAAAGAATCTGCTCCCTGAGTTTCCTCCTTCCCCGGCTAGTGCTGCTTTTTGGTAAAGTAATTTTATCAGTGGGTGTATATTAAAGTAGCTATTCTCTCAAGTCACCCTCATGTCACATATCTGTTCTTCTATATTACCAGAGAAAGTGTCTTAGAGATAAAAAATTAGTGGCTTTTGTTTTCTGCTTGACCCTTAAACCAGAACATTGAAAACCAGAATATTTAACTGATGAAAAAATATCATCAAATCAATGACATAAGGCTGATTTCTGATTTAAAACATTAGAATATGAACATATATGATAAAAAAAATTCCAAACTGGAAAATTCTTTTTGACCTACTGCATAAAGAGAATGCAGTGATAGCATGCTATTTTACTGAGCGAGTTATACATGGTAACCTTGATACTCACAGTCATGAAACCTCACCTTCATACCCAAACACTTGAAATAGTCAATACTATGCCGTTATGCCGTTACCTGCCCTCTTACCACATTTGAATGTCTTACACATAACCAGCCACCCCTCCAGGATACTTTCCAGAAGAACACTTTAGAGTTTTGTTTGTAAAGTCAGTTTACCACCTGTTCTACAAGCCAGGGGCCCTGTGGTTCAAGGTCGGGATCCCCGTTCTTTGGATAGCCGGCAGAATGTAGTTCCTCGCGGATCTTTGAAGTGCTCTGCTTCTTTTTGCTTCTCCCGTGATGAACACATCACTGAGTGAATTTAGAGCAATAAAACACAAGCCCATGACAGGCTGCTTTTGACTTGCCAGTTTATTGCTGCTAGCCAAAAACAAGTACTTTGATACTGAAAGTGTGTTTCTCTTGCAAAAATATGAAAGAATTCTGTAAGTTTCCTCTAATAAGCTTAGCAAAACATTTTTTACTTTGGTGTACAAACAGGCTCTGTTATGGTTTAGCCTGGGTGTCCCCCCAAAGCCTCATGTAGTATGGAGGTGGGTTTCTAGAGTTTGTGGATGGTCCAATGCCAGGATTATGGGTATGAGCACTACACCCAAGTGGGTGTGACCTACATACAAGGGACAGAAAATGTCTTCTTTCTGTGCTCCTCCACTTTTGCTCTTGTAGCTTGTGCCGTTTTCCACCATGAGCTGCTCCCCTCTACCATGAGCCGTTCTGCCTTGGAGCCTTGGAGTATCGACTGAAGTCTCCACAAACTGTGAGCTAAATAAACCTATTCTTCACTTTGGGTGTCAGGCATTTTTTCCCAGCAATGAGAGCAAAGCAACCCAGACAGGTTATTTGGCTACTATAAACACTTTAGAGCATATTGAAGACTTCTAAGTTTGATTACTTTTATTATCCGTATGCCAAGACGCTTCTGTCTTAAATACACTAAAGTGAGAGCCAGGAATGTTATGCTCTGATTGAAGGCTCACTAGCCTACAACTTTTCAAGTTTAACTTCCTTCTAGCAAAGACCCCATAGATATAAGAGCAAGGTGAAATCACTACCCTGACAATGCAGACTTTTGTCTTAACACCATTGCTCCCTGCCTGTCTGATGAGTGAGTTTAATTCTAATACATTTTAATCTTCTTATATTTTTCTTCCATAAAAAAATATTGAACTCCTGAGTTACCTTTACTGCTTTGAAATTGTGTGTGCGATGTCTGTGCATTGGTACTGGCAGGGGACCTTTGCAATGTGAAGTGTGTAGTTTTCACTTCTGAACATTCACTGCTAACTACATTGACTTCTATGCCAAACCTATATCACTCAGTTTGGAGCCAGTTGGTCAACAGATACCAAATTTATGTAGACAAAATCTGTAGGTCATTTAATCATTCTGTATTTCCCTTTCTCTGGATGCCAGTGTGTTTGCTACCAAACTGAAAACAGTCTCTCATAAACTCTTACAGTTAGGATTCTGGGGAAATACATTATTCTTATTGTGTATGTTCTTACAAAATTTGGAAGGGAGTTGAAAATATGTGTTGGCTTCTCTTGATGTGTCTTGTTGCCCAGCTTTAGTTGATCAGAGAAGGGTATGTTGAAACCGCTTGGAATCAGTCATAATTAGAACAACACAGCCTTGCAATTAAGTGACAAGTATGTTTTATTTCATAACTGTATTTGCTTCAAGTCAAAAAGGAAATTTAATAATTTCCCTGTGAAGATTTAGCTAATTCTATTCCATGGAGTAGTAACACATACATCCCTCAAGGCTGTGGTTTTCATTTGTGCCTGGGGCTGTGGCATCTGAGTCACACAGAACCCTGAGTGCAAGAGCCCAGTGGACAGAATTGAACCTTAGTCTTCCAGCACCATATTCTGGCATTAGGACCCTCAAGACTTCATGAAGCTATCAGGCATGAAGTTGGGGGCAGAAACTACTAGGAACTCATCCCAGTCATCATGTAATATTCCAATAGGTAGTCCTCCTTAATCTTTTGCTAAGCATAGAATAACAAAGATGACATTTGACCAGGGAAGCTGCTTTACTAATACTTTAGCTCAATATTTGAGGAAGGTCATGAGGATTGTGATGGAGGCTGGAGGGAGCTGAGAGGGATGAATTGTGGGCACCAATGCTCTCTGCATGCTTCACCCGAACGCATGCCCTCCAGGATTTTGGGGACAGTTTTCGCCCTTCTCTAACTTTGCAGTTATAAATCATCTTACTAAAGGCAGAGTTTTCTGCTAGCAATGAGCACAACCTGGCCATAACCTCAATAGATCAGGCTGACTTGATAGATTGCTTACTAACAAATAGAAGTGTATGCTGTGTATGAAAATCTGACCCTGGAAGAGAGGCACAGTAGCCTCTGAGGGCTGGCTGGGGGTCTCCGTGTTTCTTGTCAAGCGTGGGCCAGATGTACATAAATCATGTGTTTGTATGCCAGCAGCTCGCCAGGGTTTTCGGGGTATCTTGGTACATTGAAAGGAATCACATCCTTTCAATGAAGGAAGAGTTATGTCTGAGTTCAAAATGTCCTGTGAAAGTAGTGTGTCTTCCCCAGTTTATAATGTATGATAAAAAGGATCCCGTTTCTGCAGAGAAGACTCTTGGTGGCAAAACAGAGGAAAGATCTCACTGGAAGTAGGAGCTTGTCTGGAGGGACTCGGAACCAGATCATAGTGCTGTGTTAAACAAAATTAGCGTCAGGCGTTTGGCCCGTGACTGGCCTTACATCTGACCCTTGGACAATTTGTTAGGTGACTCTGTTATTTCAATGCACAAGAGAATAAATAGGTGACTTTGAGTTTTGCCCCTCATCAAGTAAAATGCAGTTGAAACTTTGGGTGCCCAAGTATAGCTAAGGTTGAACCTCAACCTCTGCTTTAGTGGGGGAGGTCACCTGAAGACAGAAAAGCCCTGGAGACGCTGGCGTGAGGGAAAGGCTTCCTGGCACAGCCTCAGGCCCCAGGCAGCTCCCTCTGGATGGTTTCGGGGCAGTATTGCTGGCGTCTGCTGCAGAGTCGCCCTCCTGAGTGTGATCCCTATAACACGTGATCCCTATAACACGTTATAGTGATCCCTATAGTGTTATGGGGATCACTGCCCATGTTTCCAAGCATCCGCTTGGCCAGGGTTTTGAAGTGTCGACAAAAGAATCCATTCTAAGGGTTTGAAGCAGAAAGAGATTTAGTAACTGCTGTGGTGTGGCTAAGAGACTCCTTGGAGGAACTGGTGGGGCAGGGCAGCTAGATGCCACATGGAAAAGGCAGCCGGGGACGTACTCCTCCGCAAGACCCTTCAGTGCAAACCCTCAGTCTCCAGCATGGGGCTCTGGCTTCCAGAGTCTCTGACAGAGCTCTCAGGGAGCACAGCACCTCCTCTTCCTGCTCACGCAGTGTACCCCTCTCCTCCTGCAGCCTCACCGTGTGCCTGCCTGACCCTCCATCAGGGTTCTTACCTGGAAGATTCTAGAAGCCTGGATGCCAATGAGCCTCCTGAATTTCAGTTTTGTAAACACTGCATTCTGGATGGTGTGCTAGAAACGTAGTCTGTGTCAGCTAGTCTGCTGCTGAGAGTGAGTCTGCGGAGCGAGGATGTAACCCAAACTGTCCACGTATCAAAATATTCCATTTTTTTCTCTAGGAATTATAGTGTAGTAACTTAGCCTGACATTTCATCATAGCTCAAACACACTTCCTTTGAATATTGAAGCTTAGTCATGATTTGGAGTGTAGTGTCCTGTTGAACAGGTCAAACTATGAGAAGAGGTAGGCACTGTTTGAATTGGACTGTAAAAAATTTCAGTTTAGTAACGATAAAAAGGGCTCAAAACATGGATGATCTACGTCTTGAGGAAAACATGAGAAACAGGGCGTCTGTTTTACTTAGCGGAATAAATACTGGGAGATTCTGTAAATCTGCTTCACTAGTATTTCTTCTTTTTGCTCTACTTAGAAATGTACTATTTCTCTTAATTTTATAACTTTTAGTCTTTCACTTGTAAAGTTTGAAATCTTCATTAAATAAATAAAATGCAAGATCAGTATCTACAAAATCCCAGTGGGACACATTATAAACTATGCAGGGAAGATGAAAAACACCAGGAATTCAGCTCCACCCTAGGAAACTGCTTAACAGTGGAGAAATAGCCCTCTGTTTGCATAGAGAGGATTTTATAATGATGAGTAATATGCTTTTTCTCACTTGTTAGTGATTATCTTTCCCCTTGTTAGATAATTCCCGTATGCACTGTCTATGAAATCATTTATTAAGTATTTATAGAGCACAACACACTCTGCTTCATGCTAAGAAGAATTGTAGAATTCATGTAAAATTTTTACAAAATCTTAAACATATCCTTAAGTGTTTGGTCATAACAAATTGTAGAATATATATTTAGATTTGAATACATAAGTGAAAGTTAACTGGGAGGATATAAAGCTCTAATATTTATACACAACCTATTTGTAACAGATCACATTTTACTGATAATGCATACAAATCATGCAAAATCTGCAAAGTTATTATTCTAAGGAAATTTTCTTCCAAAATATTTTCTTTTGGTCAAAACAAATGAATAGATTAGTCCAAACAAAATAGTAATTTTAAGCTCTAGGCCAATTCTTATTTGTAATCATAAAAGACAATGCTCCCATTTAAAATCTGACTTTTCTTTAACCTTTAAAAAATCACTAGTAGATCATCAGATAATCTTATTAATTCAAATGAGTAAGGCTGTCCAAGTGAGATTATCGTGACAGTCATTGCTTTCTAGTGAAATCGCACCTAAAATGGTGTGAAGTGACTACATGTTAATAATCATAGTAAATTCCATTCCAGGCCAGACCCATGAGCCCAGCAGTTCTCCCATTTTTGCCATGGATTGTGTATCCGGAAGGAAACGTATTCAATGATGCTGGACCTATATCAGATCCACCCGCAGGGCTGGAGATTTAGCTCAGTGGCTTAAGCGCCTGCTTGACAAGTGCAAGGTCATGAGTTTGATTCCCGGTACCAAAAAAATAAACAAAACAAAACAAAAAAACAAGAATCCAGATTCACCCACAGTCTTGGGAACCTAGAAAGTTTGATGTGGCTTGGGAAGCAGCCTGGACACTTTTTCCCAGAGTTAAGTGATAAAGTGATAACAGGGGCCCCTAGAGTGCAGGTATGCTGTGTGGGAAGCCCCCCACCCCCAGGTTTGTGATACCCGAACCCGAAGCACCCTGTTTATGAGAACACCACGGCACTTCTCCGATGAGTCCTCCTTTGCCCCTGTTTCTCCAGTCTGCAGCGCGGCAGGTGGGACCAGGACCACTGCTGTACCGCTGACGGCACCTCAGGCCTAAGCACTCGGGAGCCTAAGAATTGCAGTCAGCATTTATTTTCCAGCCTCGTCAAGTCAGATGTTAAGAATTTCTGCATTTACATTACCTGAGGACACTTTGCTTGATGTCAGCCTTTTGTAATTAATCGGGTGTAGTAGCTGATACACACATATGCGTTTAGGTTTTACAAAATAAGTTTAGCAGCCCATTTAAATATAATAGATTGGCACCCAGTAAATGTTCTGTTCTCCTTCTAAATCTACCAGGTACATTTAGATACTGGAAAACCATAAATTATCATTCTCAGGCCTTTTAAGAACTGGGGTTCCAGATAGTGCTGGTTCAGGCAATAAGATGTGCTTGGTGTGAGGATTGGGAGGCAGACAGGAGCAGATCCTCACCTTTCTGTGCAGTTGTCATTTCCACAGGCAAACGCACAAATGGAGGTGGTCCTGCAAAGCTCACGAGCACTGACTGCAGGGTCCAGGCTTAGGTTTGGGGTGTTACGAGCTGGCGTCTGAGACACCGTTTTGTGCCCAGGGAGGGCGGTTGTGAGAGCAGCAGGAGATCAAGGGCTTTCTGGTCACAGGACGCACATGTGCAGTCAGGCTCAGGCCCTGGCAGTGAGTGTGGCCCAAGGACTTCTGGTTTCCTCAAGTGGGCAGCGCACTGGCTCCTGCAGGGCCTAGTGAGCCATGCGGTTCCAGAGAGCCTTCTGGTAGCTACGGGACACCATTAAACCAATTTGCAGATGTCCTGGGTTGTGAAGAGATGCTTTGATCTCCCTAATCAGAAACGTCCTGTAGCTCTGTGGTATTTTTGTGGAGGTGCTGGACCTTATTGCAGAATTCCTATTTTGGTTACACAACAAAACTATTAAATTTTACCATACAGCCTCTCACCCTATGGCTCTAAGCCAGGATGAGTGACACATGGAGACAAAACACTTAGACCAATGTCATGTCTATGGGTCCGAGACTGTAGTTATTTTTTACCTTGCCTTGATCATAACCTATCTTCAAAATAAATGGGTCAAACAACCTTATCGTTAACTCAGAAGTTAATCAATAGCTCATGCCAGAAAGACCAGAGGATGCTGGCTCTAACTGACTTGCAGAAAGTGGGCTCCAGATAGGAAGATGAGGCCACCTTGGCAGTGGGGCAGGGAAGCACTAATGTTAGGGATGCCAGATTCAGAAAATAAAAAATAAGGAATGACTGATTACATCTGGCTCTCAGGTAAGCAGCAAGTGATGTACTGCAAACTCAGATACCACGGACAGTAGGATGATACTGTTCATGTGTCAAAAATCTGTTCATAACTTAGGTCTCTCCCAAAACACACCACTAGTGACCTGCTGTTGGCCAGAAGCCTTAATGTTAACATGAACCGCCAACTAACACATGCTCCATACTTTTATTATATGCTGTAAAATATGCATATGAATAGTAAGAGGTCACTTTTTAGTGTAATGCACAATTTTTACAAGGAGACAACTGACCTTTCTAAAATAATTAGCAGAGATGATTAGAGTCACAGGCGATTTTCATAGATACTGGCAACATGGGACTCACTGCACAAGCACCAAGAGGTAGCTAAGGGATTATTGAGTGAGAACAGTTTGTGCTGGAATAGTTTCTGCAGCTGTAACTTAATGGTGCATCTTTCCCTTTGTGTACATGCTTTTATGCTGCAAATGGTACAGTCTCTAAGTGTTTGTGTGCATGTGTTTTGATAGATTTTAAATTTTCAAAATTCACTTATATATATTTTGTCACAGTAAGTGATAAAACAGATAACACAGTACACATATTCTATGCATTCTTGGCAGACCTTTATGTTAATTATTTTGCTATTCTCTGCCACACATTTTTTTCTACCAGTTTCTTCAAGTTGTCACAAACCTTCAAAAAAAAGTCCTCATTTGGACTAGTGTAGTTCCAAATATGCTGTTCAGGGGTCACCTATATTTGAATATTTGGGGGGCAGCATTTGGGAGTACTTGCATTAGAGAGCACTCTACTGCATACCTGAAATCAGGTCTACCTGGGTGGATGGTGTGTGCTACCTGGCAACCCCACCTGCAGTAAACAAAACCTAAGGACCAGGGCCAGGTGCAGTGTCTCAGCTCTAACGCAAATGAATTGGAGCTGAGTTCTTTAAAAACATGAGTGGTCATCAAAATTCTCCAACTGCAGCTGATTATCTTAAAGCTGGTCGCCAAACAGCCAGCTGTTCTCAAGCCTGACAGTGAGAAACCATTATTCAAACTGGGTTTGGATTATCAAAGAAACAGAGGAAGTGTCTTTCAGCTTTTGATTCTTTAACTACTCTTCACTTATTAGTGAGATTAATTTTGGATGATAGAAAAAAGGGTGAGAAGTCTTTTGTGACGACAGGAAACACACAAATAGATGGGGGGAGGGAAAGCACAGAAAAATAATTCAGCTGTACTGTGAACATGGATTGCCTCTCTGCTACGAATGTCAGTGTTATTTACTTCAATCATGTGTACATAATAAAAAACTTTCAAAAATAATATGCGTAAGACTCAGGACTGAAGTGAAGTCTAAAAATGTGCTCACTGGTGGAGTTTGGACACTAAGAAAACCAGGGCACCAGCGGCTCGCGGCATTGGAGACTCGCTGAGTCCATGTGACTGCTTCATATTTGTTATTTTCAATCCGCCTTGCTGAATGTCACCCTGAAGTTTAAACTTCTTGTTATTAAAGTGCCAGGTGTGCCACTGAGAATATATCTGAGAAATCAGAGCGCAGTTTTTAAAGTATAGAATTTGCATTTCCCTCCCTCATTGCACCATTTCTGCCATTTTCAATCCAAAATCTCATTCAGCATGTTACTGCCTCCTTTTATTCATACGCAGGGCTTAAAAGGCCCAGGGTAATCTGTCTTTCTTAACTACGGATGAGAGCATTTAACACTGGGGTTTCATTTTTCACTTCATCTTCTGTACCGTTTATAAGATTCCTAAATTAGACTATGACAAATAAGCCCACCGGTAAGTGCCGACCTCAGGGTGTTCTCTGCCCTGACGCGACTCTGTGCAGATGGCAATGACTTTGGCTGTTTCCCCCACTCATATCTGATTCGGAGTTTTAAACTATTTAAGACTTGTTAAATTTTTTCAAATCCAAAATAAATTTCCTCTTTCTTTTCTTTTTCTTTTTATATTTTAAAGAGAATAAAGCCTAATAAAATAAAACAGAATAAAGCCAATCAAAACAAAGCAGTGAAAGTGATACAAGACTTCAAAACAGAATAAGAGGAAATCAGCAATGACTACCATAATGCCTCTTGTTATCTTCAAAATTGCTGCCCATACCATCAGACATAATAAAATCAAACAAAATAAAACATTGAATAAAACAAAACAATAAAATGGAGTAAAACAAAACAGTGAGAATATTGGATTTCAAAAGCAAGACAGAGGAAATCCCCTATATTTGCTATACTGCATAATCCTCCTAATGGATGCTCAGACTACTGGCATTAAGCCTGCAAAGTCAGTCAAATAATACAAGCATTAAGTTGTTTTTGTACCTCAGTTGCTATCAGTTCAGTCTGCATTCCTCTGAATCACGCAGTTGCTTACTGTGGAGGGGTGGGGGAAGGCATGGTGTTCTTGACTCTCAGCCCATGAGCTAATCAGCTCACAGGAAGGGTAAACTGTCTCGTCTCTCTGCCTGGGTCCCTCATGGTTTGCATGGCTTCTGGGAAGGGTGAATTGGCTTCTTGTTATACTCTTCCCACACCCAGCATGGCTTCTTGTATTTCCTGTTTTTAAAATACATTTCCTTTAAAAATAATTTGGATGAAAAAGAAGAAAAGGTAAATTCTACTTTAATAATAATGAAGGCAAGATTTCTTTTTTGTCTTTGCAATAGTAAAGTGAAATATACAATTTTTGAATGTAAGTATGTGCATGTCCAGTAGATAAGGCATTAGGAAGTCAAGGCTGTTTTTAGATTGTTCAGTAGCTTCCCAACACTTCCCGGTTACATAGTTCCAGCTTCCCCTTCCTTTCTTGCTTCTGGATTCACATACCCTCCATGTCGTGGGCATCTTCCTTTGGATTAAGTCATGGCAGATGCGTTTGCAATTGAATTCTGGGTATTTCCTTCACATCTTTTGAATTGCTCAAGTCAAAGAAACGTTCTTCCCTTCCTCCAAATCCAGCTATATCCCTGGTCTTTCACTTGTTGCTTTCCAAATACTTTATCATATCTGCTGTCATCATTCTCTGTCTGCAAAAGTCCCAGCTTAGACCACACTCTATCCTTTTCTTTCCCCTTCTATCTGTTTTGTGTTCCTCATCCACAGTATTCTTTGAAGTGCAGTAAGCTCATGAGAACACACCCTCGCCTCCCAGGAAGACCTGGTGACTTCCGTTACATGAACTCTTAGCGCAGAGTGCTTGAGCTGTCTCCGGTTCCCTCTCCCATGCTGGTCCACTTATATCCCTTTGCCTCTGTTGCTCTTGTTACCAGACACAGTGCTGCTTGCTGGATTGAAAGCTCGTTTCCCCTGATATCACCTTCTAGATTTCAAAGTCACTATTCCTCAAACACAAGACTATTGACCTCCTCTTCTCCACATCCTAGCTTCACTTTGTGTCTTTCAGATGTTACCACAAATCTCACTTCCTTAAAAGGTTGCCTCTCGCTATACTCTAAATCATCACCTTGTTTCTATCCTTCACAACCTGAAATTATCTTGCTTCTCTATTGGAGTAATTATCATCTCTAGTCCCAAAGGCATATATGCTCCATGAGGTCAGGAAGTCTCCTTACCATCTGTTCAGTCTGAAGAACTGGCCTGTGACACAGTCAGAAATCAATAAATAAATATTCAGGAAATGAATGAATCAATGTGTGAAACTCAGATTGTTTTAACGAGTATAGTACTAAAATGATATAGATATTTTTTCAAAGGTACTGGCAAATAGGGTATTGCAACATGAAGTAATAAATAGATTACCAGCTACTTAGCTGAAAATACAATGCATATAAATCATGTACTCTTGTGACCATTATAAAAAAGCAATCATTTCTAAAACAGAAAGGGAAAATAATAATTTTAAATAAATTCACTTCCATTTATGAAACACCAAATTTTATGTTGTAGCACTAAAAGCATATTTTGCTTTTCCAAAAGCATAGCACAAAAATATGCATCTTATCCATTTTTAAATTGAAATTTAATGTAACATTTTAAATAACATCATCTGTAGTGTACCAGATAAAGCTAAGCCAAATTTTTTATGATTTTTTTCAGTTTGGCTTATTAGAGTTTATGAACACCAAACTCTTATCTCCATGAATTTGGATTCATTTTATTGCCCTTCTGAGAATCATATTTAAGTATTTCTGATATTTTTAACTTAACATTAAAATAAAATGATTTGTTTTTAACAAGTAAAAATGTTTAAGTACCTTAAACTTATTTTATAATTTTAGGAAAATATGACACTAATGACTCAAAGAGTCACAATCTCATTATTTTTTGAAAACCATTAGTCTTTGTATAAACTTCAGGTAAATGCAGGTAATTTATTGACCCTGAATAATTATGTTACATTAACCATATATGAGTATCTGATATTTGCACGGAAGTACTTCCAAGCAATCAGCTATACCAGTTACATAATTTAAAAGATTTCTAAGTGAACCTTCTGGAGTAATAAATGGATATTTGAAAGAAGTAAATAAGGAACAAAGATACAATTTCTTCATACATCGGATATACTAGTTTAAAAGATAAATAGGGCCACTGACATCTATTTCCTTTCAATTGTAACCAAAACCACAAGCATATTTTATAATGACACCCAAAAAATTAAAACATTTATGTTGAATTTTATTGCTTAAGACCTCAAAATAACTTTTGGAATGGCCAGTATTGCCTCTTAGTTTCAAAATGAAAAATAAATGCATATGTATTTATGTATATATGCATTTATTTTTCATATATATATATATATATATATATATATATATATATGTAGGGCAATATGGATAATGCTGTTGAACAAAACTGGAAATATTAAATTCTAAGGTCATAGTAACTTTTGGGCAAAATAACCTAGACACCACTCAACAGCTATTTAAATATTTTCAGTCTTCTAGAAATTTCAGCAGACCACACATCCATCAACGGCAGTTAAATATTAAAAAGAATGATTCTTTCTGGGATTGAAGGTGGGGAACACTTCTCTATGGCATTCTCCAGGGCAAAGAATACAATGATAATAGCATCTCAAAGTATTCCATAGTTTCCACTCACGGAATCTGCAACCCTTCCTCTACTAACGTGACAGTGTAAGAGTGGGAATCTTCTCCCATCAGCACTGAAGCTGTGGCCCACCTAGAAGCAAATATAGATAGAAAAACTAACACAGACGTTTGGCTGATCCTGAAAGGTGACTTAATTTTCAGATAGGGGAAACCACAATCATGGCAGTGAGAGCTGAGCACCACCAAAACGGAAAATCCCAAACGGGCCACAGTGGCGTGGGGATGTGGACTAACAGTAAACTCCCTTGGAGAAGTCTCCAGCGGGGAAGTGGGAATTACACCTGCTGTGCTGCACCTGCCCAGAGTGAGACAGCAGAGGAAATGCTTCCTGTTTCACTGTACATACAACCCGCGTCACTGTTTGAAAGGAACATCTACGTGGGAAAGATTTAAAAATTATCCAGAGCAACAGTAAGAACATATTTTGAAAAGAATAACATGTCCAAGCAACTCTACTGTGGACTAACCAGACAGGCAAAGTACAAGGTGGCATGGCAGGGGGTGGGGCGGTGCTGGTCACCCACACAGAGGGGATGGCCACGGAGACAGTGGTCCCTGTGGGCAGAAAGCTGCTGCCCGCTGCCAAGGAGTCTGGAAGTGTGGCCTGCCGGCCATGTGAGCCAGGGGGACATCGCGCTGGAAAACTGAAGGACAGTGGGCAGGAAAGTGCCCCCCAGCTCCAGAGGACGCCAGAAAGCCATGGACCTGTAGCTGAAGAAGAGAGAAACTCAGAATGAAGGAAATGATGAACTGGGTGATAGCACTTAACAAATGATCAGGGAACTGAGTGGTCTGCCTGCCTGCTTTTTTCTCTCTTGTCTACCCAGAAATTTACTAAGTCCTCATCACTCACACACACATCTACATTCAGGGTAGGCACATTTGATGCCTTAGTCGGTCTTACAAAATATTAAGGCAGTTTCAGGTAGGGTGAATTAAATTGAAAAGTACACAAAATTCTCTAGTGCCAGAGAAGAGATGTACACTCACATGCACAGGTCTTGGCAGTTTAAGATACAGTTCTTATAATAGCTCACACACAAGCTGGGGGTGCATTGCATGTGTTCTTTGCAAGGTTAGTAGGGTCCTGTCTCTCCCCAAATTGTATTCACCTAACTTGGTTACTGTCAGACTGTCTGAAATGCTAACGAAGGGTGATCACTAGGATGTCTGTCAAGTTGATATTACGTTTTGTTTACAAAACCATATAATCAATAGCCAGGCCTGGGAGCCATCTGTCTCCAACTGTAACCCTGGACAAAATGTAGCTGGTTAGCTGGCCTGAAAGACAATTCCTCACAGATTTGGAGGGAAAGGAAATTCTTGTTTCTGGGAAGGGTAAGTAGTCAAAGACACTACTATTTTTCTTAGAAATTGACTTTGAGAATGTAACACTGAACATACTCATTTATTTATGTTAAAAATAAGCAGAATAGATGCTTGAAAATGCTTATTTAACACCAGGCTTTTTTGGAACATGATTATATGCAGGACAAAAATACTTAAAATTCCTTTGGAATTGGTTTTACTAGTATTTACTGGCATTGTGTCATAAACATTAAAATATTCTTATTATGCATTCTGAAAACAAATTTACAATCAAATAATTTAAACAACATTTAAACAGATAATAAAAAATTATAGCTATTTTTATTTAAAGAAAAACATATAGAGTTAAATTTGAAATATGATACCAATAATACATATCATAAAATACAGTATTGTGCTTTGATTTTATTCTGTATCAAATTCCTAACAAAATAAGTTTCTTAGAGTTAAACAGAAGATTGCACTGAGAATCAAACTGAGTGCAGCATATATAGTCTCAATATTGTATTTGATATTTCTACTGTAGATCTAAAACCCAAATTATTTCTTTTGAAGTTTCATGAAACCAAACAAGAGGTTGTTTTTTTTAAATTTCATGCATGTATGTTTTTTTGGAAAGCTATTGTAGAGTTACTTATTCATTTGCAATAAATCATGCTGATTTTTGAAGTTACTTTCAGATTTCAGCAGAAGAATATGTTTATATATGAAAAATGAAATACAATTTAGCTCTCAAGTATTTACTGTGGAACACTTGGCTGCTTTCTCCTTAAATCCCATTGTATTATATCATAGTGAGGTGTGGTTCTGAAAAATCATTTGCTCTGTAACCAGTTTTTGAAAAATTGAAATAAAATCCCAAGTGAACCATTATCCTTCAGATGAGAGAAATACCATATGGTTATAATATGTGTTATCAATGTTCCTTTTAGTGAAGCAAGGGAATGCTCACAAATGTAACCTGGCATTTAAAAAAGCTAACCAATATGTTTCCATGATTTCCTTTTCATGATCTACAGCAAAATTACAAAGATGAATAATATGAAAATAACTTCATTCCATTTTTCAGTTATTTGCTTATGCTATGTGAGACAAACTTATGGAGCATTTCTGAGATCTACCTCATTTTCTACATGTTTTTAAATTTGTAAGTAAAATTGTTAGAAATAAAAGTCTAGTGAATATTTAGTTTTGAACTGAATACTCTGCATGAATAGAAATCATTAGTGGATCTTTTGTGCCAAACAAGAATACCTTATATATTTCTTTTCTTTTTTTCCATTTTTTGCATTGCTAAACATAAATTGCAATCTAGTACTTATTTGCGATCTATATTAAACTGCACAATGCTGGAGAACCAATGATAACCATTTTATTCATGTCCAGCACTGTACCTAGAACATAGAAATCTTCAAGAAATGTTTGTAGAGTTGTCTAAATTTATATCTTGCTTTTCAATGGAAAATCATTTGTGTCAATGTCAAATACAGTCGTCCTTTGCTTACTGACATGTCCTTTATCCAGGCTGAAACTTACATCAGGAGTACAGAGACAGTGTGTGTTACAGGGCGTAATTATCAGAGTCTTGATAAAAGGCAGATGCAGAGTTGAACTGAGTCAGTGGCATGGCCCGGGTTGAATGCAATGTCTGGGAATAGAAATGTGACATCACTGGGTACAAGTGCAGAGCCTGCAAGAACAGAAAATGAACAAACACCAAATCCTACAAAATCACCAAAAGATGCAAAAGAAGAACATAGAAAAATGTCTTAACTGAAAAACAAACAAAAATCACCAGCATCAGCGAGGGCCGCACCTGGAGAAAACAGCAAGCAGAGAGATGTGCAAGGTAAGCGAGGAGGAAACATAACTTTCACTGACAGCCAGTCCTGATATTTTCCACTAGAATGGGCCACTCAAATAACTCACAGACCCTTGAACCTCAACCTCCATTATTTCTGAAAAATAATTTTCTGCCCCCAACCCAATTTTGATCTTTTTCTTCCATTTCTTGTCTGAGAAATACAAACCCCTCTTGAAATCATTTGTTCCTTACCAGAACTCTGAATTATCTTCAGTCATGATCAGTTCCTTCCGCCTCCTTAAGATCTCTATAATCTCTCCTTTTTTGTGAATTTGCATTAATTCATATGCTTGTCATTTCTTGCTTAGCTTTCTATAAAATCCTTAGATACTGTGCTCTTACCTTGTTACAAATCTCTAATTCACTCAAAGTCAGGGAGAGAAATCTTTCTCAAGTTCAAATGCAGCCTTGCCTAAAATTTCCTGCCGCGTTCATCTGCATTCAGAAAATGCATATCTGAAGCTTCTTGTTGGCTCCTAAAGATGTATTTCCACCCTCACATTTGCTCGTGTCAAACTTTACAAATGTCTATGATTTCATTTGCAATTTATTTAAATTATTTAAATATTTTTAAAATTCATAGTTCTCTGCCTACAGTGAGCCTCTCACAGACAACGTGTGAACACGACCTTTACGTGCAGAGTAGATAGTACATTTCAGAGTGGTGTCAGTGACTTCAGCGTCCATATGGATGACACAGGCGCCTTCCTTACCCTGTAAATCCCCTCTGCTGCTCTCATCTCCTCTGCAGTCCCACCAAACCAAAAGCGGCCGACATTTTATCATACGGCATTGGAAACCTTAACACACTGCTCGTGTCTGTTGCCTTGAGGAAACACACAGGATGCAGCACTTACTTGGACCTCAGTGATTTTGTTTCTTTTTGTGTGTATTTTCTTTTTAAAACCTAAATACCCACATAAGTTCTTTGTCTTTTCTCTTCGTTGTCCCCTGGAAGAATTAGGGTGACCATAAAAGCCATATCACCCAGAAAAAAATTCCAATGTACTCTTAATACCAGAAAGGATTATTAGTTTTCTTTTCCACTGTTAGAATTGTTCACATGACATCAAAATAATTTGTTGACACAACTAATACACTCTTCACCGTTATTTCTTTATGCTATCTAATTTTGCATATCATGTGTAAAAGTAAAAGAACTAGCCAAGTTTTTATCTCAGGAAGATAAAAATGCAAACAGAAAAAGAGAATGTTTCACAGAAGAAACAGTTATTACATGGAATGATCTGGGAATATGAATGTTAGGTGAGTGATATTCTTTAAGTTGGATTAACTAAGTTTTGTGAAATAATTCAGAAGTGTAGAAGTGCTATGAGGAAGGCCTATAATGTTGAAAATTTCAAATTCTGATGAGTTTTCTGATTTCAATTACTAAATAAATGTCTATGAATATATTCTTGCATAAAGAAAATAAAGCCCAAATTCTTTATATCTATACTGTGGACTGATCATCTGGGCTTTTTCCATATTTAATGAGTTTTGACATAAAAACATTCATAACGAAGAATTAGAGAATAGAAGTTATATAAACTTAACATTGAGTAAAAACAAATAATAAAATGATGTACCAAAATTTTTATGAGAGGGATAGTCCATGCAGTAGACTAGTGTTTCTTTCACTCTGGTTGCCATGTTGCTAAGAAAATATTTTGCAACTTTTAAACTCAATAACTTTATAGATCAGAGATTCACACATGGCCAGAACCAGCCGACTCATCAGAAAAATCTGTTACCCGCAGGATGGATATTTATTTTCAAATATTTTCTATGGACTTAAGCCATAAAAATGAAGCAAAATTGCGGTTCAGAAGGTAACTGTTTGTAGCATAATTCCATGTCCTAGATTCAATAGAAATATTTATCCTTCTTCGTGGTTTTGTGAAATTCTTTCTGTCAAGGTATTCTTTGCACTTAAGGAATTCAAAATATGGAAGTATAATTTCTAAGGTATAATTTTGCCTTAACAAAAACTTCTTACATTTTGAGAGAGATATCTGCCATGTCCCTGTCACACTCACTCACACACATATGCAGCTTTTAATCATTTTATGGATTATCCATTTTATGTTTACTGTATTTCTCTTTAATATAAACTCAGCTTAAATCATAAAACAATACCTGAAGGCTAGCAATAAATAACTTTTACAATCGAAGTTAACTACGCATCAAGGCAACAATTAGTGACTTGGGAGACAGCCAAATGATTCTGCTGAATGATCTTTGGCTGGATGTGAGAGTGCGCGTGTATGACGTCCGGCAGGACGTGCCACAGGACAGCAGGACACCTGCTCCACTGGTCAGTGGAGACCTGAGGCCCAAGGCCCGAAGCTCCATGGATTGCTCGGGGCCGAGGGGCTCTGTGTCCCTAACCTTCCTGATGTTTCTCCGTGCCTCTGATTTCCTTCCCGGTAGGTAGAGGATTTTCTTAAGGATTTATATTTTAGGTTGACATTAAATTTTCCAGAAAATGGATGTGAAGATCAAATCTGAAAAATACTCAGCTCTTCTTCACAGGAGGAAAACAGTTTACCTCATTTTGAAATGATGCACATAGTTCTCAAATTTCCTGATGCAAATTTGTGCAACTTGTTTGCTGGCTCATCTTTCAGTTATGGAAAACTCAGGAGCAGAAGCCAGTTCCAAAGGGAGGAGTGGGGCATGTGGAAACCATGCAGGAGATCAGGCAAGCGAGTCTCCTCTAAGTTCTCCACTCTGGGGAATTAACCGGGCTTCCTTGACTTTGTGAGCCTTCCTTAAGAATGGCCAGGTTTCTAGGCCTGCAGTGTTTTGTCTCTAAATAATTAGTGCAGTCTGTCTTTGGGTGCAGTCTATCTTTGGGTAAAGCTGAGTTTCAGTTTTAAAAAAAATCTATTGTGAACTATTTTTCAAACATAGTCTTTAAAAATTTAACCTTGTGCTCTACAACTCCAACATAGTACTTACCACAAGTGCAATTTTACTTGTATTGATCCCACAGAAGATTTTTACTAGAGTGCAGCCATTGGATCTGTTCACTGACTACAAGATTGTACATCCTAGCATTGAGTGGATTGCAGGGAATTCAGCACAGTGAGTCAAACATTCCTATAAAGTCTTTTAGAATATTAGTAGTGGGCATTGTATGACTAACATGATCATGTGCTTTGAGTCGTCAGTCACTATGAAGAAAATCTAAGTACAGATGCATCATCTAAATTAGAACAAGCAGTTCCATCTAAATTGTCTAAATTTAGTGGCAGTAGAAATATGTCACATGTTTAAAATGCACAGCTCATTTTCGCCTATGTACAGCAAGTCTATATTAGTTAGGGTTCTCTAGAGGGACGGAATCAAAGAAAAGATATCCATAACTGTGCCAGGGGACATGCGAGAGAGACCACTCGGTGACAGGCTGGAGAATCCACAGTGGCTGTCAAGCACAGAGAGCAGGAGGGCACTGTGGCCCCTGAGTCCACGGAACCAGCACGAGAAGATGCAGCTCCAGCCCCACCCAAAGGCACAGAAGCCCCTGGAGAGTTGCTGGTGTGAGTCTGCACCGGAAAACTGACGTCCACAGACAACAGGAGCAAAAGATACACTGCTCGAGCAGAACGGAGCCCTTCAAGATTTGGAGTGACTTCCTCTTTCTTTCCCTTTTCCTCGTCCAGCCTGCAAGCCTACTAGGCTGGTGTCACCCTCACACCAGTGGTTTCTGGAAACTTCTCTACATGCCAAGAAGTGAGTTTTTGTAATCTGCTAGGTGATTTTACCTAATCCAGCCACTCAGCATATCGTGATTAATGGTCACAAAATCTAACCATCGGATGGGTCTGGAGGACTCTTGAGAAGGCAGCTCCAGCTCCTCGATATCCCAGTCCTTGACTTATTCCAATTTTTTTCACTTAAGTTTTCTTTTGTGGAGAACTTTGTGTGAAACCTTTGTGTTAAATGCACTTTAAATGTCTTTCTGCATTATATCTAAGAGCTATCACTTATGCATACATTTCATTCACTCTACAAATGAAAAAGAAACTCACTATTCCTGAAAATGCAAAATCTTACAAATGCTAAGAATCTGTGTAAAGCTTTGTTAAAATTTGCTCGGTCTCACTCAGATGGTAACAGGATCCTGTCACTTCCTTATGACTGTGGGGCACCTACAGAGGAAGGCTAGTTCTCATGTAGCTTAGCAAGAGTAGGGTGTCATTTTGTCCCTACCATCGATAACAAGTGTCCTTACAGAAATGTCACTGTTGGAAAATTGCTTGAGGAGAGCAGCCATTGATTGTCCACCTGCATTTCATTACGAACCATTGTCCCACCAACCTTGTCCGTCCTTGTCTGATTTAACTAGCACAGGGATTCTGCTGTTTCTGTCAGCAAAGAAAGAGCTGTGTCTTCTGAGAAGGTAAAGTCTTGTCCAAGGTCATGCCATGCTCTGGTAGCATATTTGAGCTTAGATAAGAGGCCTGCCTAAGCTGAAAGGGGTAAGATGCTTGCAGAGTGATAAGTTGGAAACCAAATTGGGAAATTTGTTATTAAATGTGGAATTTCTGATGTTTGACAAACTTAAGAGTTGACTCCAGACCATGTACTCTTTATCACAATTAATTTGTTTTCTAATTGAGTTTGAAATTACGAAACAATGACACTGTGTGTGTGTGGTAGCCATGGAGACATAAACTGATGTGACTTTTTCTTCTCCACCTTGCTATGAATTTATGAGCTACTCAGGCATCAGATATGCAAAGCCAAACTCTTGTTCTCCGTAACTTCTAGAAAAACTATAAGTATGGTAGAGACAGAGATATTTGTGCCAGAGTTTAATTAAGTTTTGACTCCTCAGGGGGATGACATCTGCTTGCATGGCATTAGTGAAGGGAACACAGGGCTGGTAAAAGTAAATGAGTACTAGGACAGCAATATATTTCACAATACTGCAGTAGTAACAGCCAGATCATAAATGATATACCCGTTTAGGTGAGATTTTGATGAAACTGCATCCTATGGCCAGCATTGGGCAGATAAAACCAAAAGGCTCTGAACTCACTCATGCTTTGACATCAATTTGTTACCATAAAACATTCTTTAAAGAAAAAGAAATATGACTTTGTTGTGCTAGGATAACAGTGTGATCAGAGGAGAATGCATGAGTCAGACCGCCTATCGCAGCAAGATTAATTTGTTTTATCTGTGCTTTGTTGCCAAGTGAACACTCCCTCCATGTGAGCTTTTGGTCTGTCTCCACATACTGTTGTAAGAAGTAAGAGAAAAATCCAGAATTCTTATATAACTCTCTCACTGTTTCACAAATTTGCTATCTTTTAATTGAAAGATTAAATATCTTTACTCTGCTTTACATTCATTGTTTGTGAGAGCACACACATCAACACACACACACTCACACAAAGCTCGGTAACTACATTTCCCTTAAACTCTTCTGCCTTTAAATAGTGTTGAATGGCATGAACACTTGGATTTAATTATTTGAAAGCAGTGGTTTGGAGAAAGATAACATTTTAAGAAATATCCTCAGTAGTGTATGCAGTGCAAAGAATTGTAGATAGACTGGGAAAAAAAGATGGCGGACTGGTAGGTAGCAGGAGAAAGACCATCTCTGAGAGAGACAGCTCAAATGCCAGAATAAAACACCCTGGAGAGACCCAAACAGAGAGAGATGGGTTCTCACAACCCAGAAAGAAACTAAAATGCAAAAAACCGCTTGAATATGAGGTCCTGGGGCTACTATTAGTGAAGATAAGATCAGCTAGCACAGCGTCCTCCTCAATCCGCCTGTATTCCTACCCGACCTGAACAAGCGATCTGCGCCGAAGTGACTGGCTTGAGCCGCCCTACGTGCAGCTCGCCCGGACCGGCCCTGCACACAATCCACCCAGAGGCACCGTGAATTACCACTGCAGCCCAACTGAAGTTGGAGGTCGGGGAGCCCTGCAGTTCTCGGGGACTGGCATCAACACGCGGTGAGTGATAGGAATAAGACCCTCCCATGGGAAAGGGGAAACTCACTGGACGACATGTTGGATTTGGGCAGGACAGCCCTAATTCCATAAGGAAGTGGCTTCAGCTGGCTGTTCCACTCGCTGAGCAGATTGGTGGAATCTGCTTGGACTAGGCCGCACCCCTGACAGGGACACAATAAGTCGCTACAAATTACTTTCATGTATCAGTGCACACTGACGCAGTGAAGGCCTGCAAATGTTTACTGGCCCAGAGGGGAGGAGCTAGCACACACTGCCAGAGGGTAAACTCTAATCTCTGAAAACCTATTGAAGAGGGCTAAAGCTCCTAGCCTGCACCCTCTAGAGGAGCCTTAAACAACAAGAAAAGGGTCTGGGAATTACACTGTACACTTGTATGGAAGGAACCAAAAACATGATGAAAGGGAGAAATAAGAAAAAAACCCCAGCCCCCAACCCTGAGAACATTGATCCAGGAGAGGTAAATACAAAAGAGATTGAGGGCAGCAAAAAATGCTACATCAAACACAGTGTTAGCAGACATAAAGAGATATCTTCAGGACCTCGTAAATGGGACCAAAACTGAAATATTAATTAAAATTAAACAAGAGATAAGTAGATTAATAAAAGAAGGGCTGGGTACCTCTCAAGAAGACACAGACAAAAGAATGGAGGAACACAAATGGAGAGAAAAATTTAATGAAGAATTCAGAAAAAACCTAGTATTCATGAACCAGATTCAAAGAGATTATCAGGAAACTAAGGACTCCATAGAAAGCTGGCAAAACTGCTTGAAAGAAACCAAAGAGAGACTATCAAAAATGGAACACAGGCTTGCATTGTGGGGTTATGAAAGGGAAGATCTCTTAAA
This sequence comes from Dolichotis patagonum, assembly GCA_004027295.1. Lineage (NCBI taxonomy): Eukaryota > Metazoa > Chordata > Mammalia > Rodentia > Caviidae > Dolichotis > Dolichotis patagonum. Next base: position 950 of record PVJX010006099.1, on the reverse strand, counting down.
AATAACAAGGGAGCAGGCAGTAAAGATACAAAGACTGGAAGATGACAAGAGGGTCTATAACTTAAGAATAAAGTATGTGAATGAAGAAGCAGGATCAAATCAGAGGAATTATAAAGGCTATTCACAGAAATTATTAAGGAAAATTTCCCAAGCATAGAAAAAAGAAATGATAAGCAGAGGTATGAAGCATACAGAACTCCAGCCACCTACAACCAAAACAGAGCTACACCCAGACACATAATAATCAAGATCCCAGAAATTCAATATAAGAACAGAATATGAAAAGCCATCAGAGAGAAGAAACAGATCACCTATAAAGGAAAACCCATCAAACTCATGGCAGACTTCTCGACACAGACCATCAGGTCAAGAAGAGCTTGGAGTGAAGTAATTCAAGCGCTGAAGGAGAACAATCTCCAGCCCAGATTGATGTATCCTGCAAAACTCTCTCTAGAAATTAATGGAGAAACAAGATGCTTCCATGACAAAGAGGAACTAGGAGAATTTGTGACCACCAGTCCAACCATACAAAAAATACTGAAGGACATTCTAGGGAGAGAGAACAAGAATATGAGCATTTCAGGAACAGTGGCAGAGAGGCCTCAGTGAACGAGGCAGACAGTGGAGTGGAAGAGAAAAATAGACTATCAATGGCAGAAAAATAGAATAGCAGAAATGATGCAGAGAAGATTGGCTATAATCTCTAGTATAGATGGCCTCGAAATACTAACAGAGAGAAACACAGGCAGAGTAATCAGGAGATAGGGTCCATTGAGCTGCTCTACATAGGGAGGCAGTGGGACCCAAAACAAGCAGTGCACCCCATGCGAGTGAAAGGGGAGGAATTGTCTAAAAAAGGCAGGCAGGGGATATTGTTAATGGGGTAACAAGATTTAAAATTTACATTATTCTCACCACTCTGCTTGGATGGATTACATGCTGTTCCAGTT
>PVJX010006098.1:0-80258 GCA_004027295.1 Dolichotis patagonum | reverse complement strand
AGTGATGGAGCAGCCAAACACAGAACCATCAAAGTCACAGTCTTCACAGGGGCCACAGTGGGGAGAGGTTAGTTAGACACAGGCACAAAGAGTATCAGGGATCTGAGAAAAGGATGGAAAAGTGACTAAGGCTCAGGCAAATCAAATATTTTCTTTAAATTCATCAGTGGGTAAAAACAGTGAAACAAATGATGGAAATCTGCCTGATGGCATCATAGATGAAAGGGGGAAATAGCCCGGTGCAGTGCCGGCCACTCAGGAGGCTCAGTAGGAAGATTGCCAGTTTGAGACCCCCCGTGAGTAACTTAGTGAAACTATATTTCAAAATGAAAAATGAAAAAGACTTGAGATTCATCTCAGCTGTAGAGCAACGCTAGGTTTCATTCCAAATACCACAAGAAAAATAGTAGGTAATACATTATCCTTATCTAATGCACATAGGCAAAAGCAGTTTTTTACAATAAACTATTTTATGAAACAAAGAAAAAATACACCAAAGATGGGAGGATTCCCCAACCATCCTTATTTTCCAAAAGCAAAGGTCTCATTAAATTTTGTACTATCATCTATTTTTCACTGGATTAATTGTTTTCATTTGAAGGTTACATTTTATGGTATTAGAGTTTTCTTTAAGACTCTTATTTTATCTGAATTGAACTAGGAATTCCTTTCAGAGGTGCACAAGCAAGAAGTTGGGGGTAAGGATCTGTTTTAGTGACTTTCCTTGATGCTGAGACAAAACATATGACATCCAAAATTAAAGGAGAAAATATTTATTTTAGTACACAGTTTGTAGATCTTTCAGTCTGTAGTTGGCTTGCTCCAACATGGGCTGGCATCACATAGGGAATCACAGGTGATTAACAGTCCATGGCAAGCAGGCAGGAGACAGAACAGTAGCAAACAGCAGCAAGTGACAAATGACAAGCAGTAACCCTCTTTCTGCCCCTTACACTCTGCCCAGGCCGCATATCTTAAGGAAGGTAGCACTCACACCTAGGAAGGCTCTTCCAATTGTCCATACCCAGAATTATGCCAATCCAATCAGTGAGCTCATTTAGTCATCCCTTTATCCCAGCATCATACACTTAATTCCTAGCATCACACACTCTAGATTCAGCCACCTCTGAAAAGCCCCACCTATGAGTATGTGAAGCTTTTGGGGGACATCTAGACATAATCATAAGAGGACCCAAGTGTAAAATGCCAATAAAAAAATGCTGTCTACACAGCAGGAAATTGGAACCATCTGAGAAAGCCATGAAGACATAAATTGTGCCATATCCATACAAGTGAATATTATATTATATACATTGCAAATTATTTAGCCTTGCAAGCACGAGGTCGTGAGTTTGATCCCCGTACCAAAAAAACAAAAACAAAAAAGCAAATTATTTAGCCATGGGATTGGAGATTTAGCTTAGTGGCATATATACCTGCTTGGTTGTGAGTTCAATCCCTGATACCCCCCAAAATTATATATATATATATATATATATATATATATATATATATATATATATATAATTCATGTCTATATATGTCTATACATAATTCCTATTTATAATGTATAAATGTTGCATTGAATCTATGTCTATATATAATTCTATTGGTATCTCTCTGAAACAGAACTGGATTTCTTAAGAAGTTCCTCAGAAGCTGACATACAAAATGACTCTGTTTTCATATATTAAAAAGTAAGAAGAGTGCTTTACTAAGTTAAACAGACAAGGATTTAAAAAGCAAGGAAAATAATCGATAACTACTGACATTCAAAAAAAATCAGTAAGCCTACACAGTTCATTGGGCACTAGGACAAACAACGGCAGAAGAAATTATCTCTGTTTTTGCAATACTTTTTAGAAGATGGAAAAAGTGGAAATATCCCCTAACTTCTATAAAACCAACATCTCTAAACAAAACTGGACAGTGACATTGCAGGATGGGCTCACTCCAGTCTAATATCTTTCATGAATACAAATGCAAAATCACTTGAAGAATATTAGCAAATCAAATCAAACAATGTTTGGGAAGAACAAATACCACAAAAAAGCATGATTTATCCCAGAAATAGAATGGTGGTTAATTACCCAAAAATGAATTAATGGAATCCATCATATCAACAAGCTAAAAAGCGGAAATTACATAACCATAATAGAAACTGAAAAAGCATTTGACAAAGTCCAACATATGACTCATGATTATGATCAAAGTTAGAATCAATTTGATCATATATACAAGGTAACCTAATGGCATTTTAATACATGATAACCTAAAGGTTGTGTTCAATCTATGGGATCAAGTTGGAAAGAAATGGCACCTCAACAATATTAAGTCTTCTTATCTGTGAAGAGAGAATGTCTTTCCATTTATTTTTCTTTGATTTTTATTCATCAGCTTTTTATAGTTCTTTTCATCGTATTTTTATATGTATTCTGTTAGACTTACACCTATTTCACTTTTTGTGGTACTGATGTTAGTTCATCACATTCTAAATTTTAAACTTTACTTTTCCATTGCTCGTATGTAGGAAATGCTAGATTTTTATGTTAATCTTGTATTCTGTACTGTCTTAATCACAGGCAGTTTCAAGAGTTCTTGTGCATTCTTTCACATTTTTTACACATTTAATCATCTACAAAGATGAGGTTCATTTTTTTTCCTGCCCAATCTACATATCTTTTATTTCCTTTCCTTGTCTTACTTCATTGGATGGGATTTCCAGTATAATGTTGAAACAGAATGATGCCATGAACAGACTTATTGGTCCCATTTCCCAAACTAATCAGAATGTGACATTTGATCCCAATTTCCAATTGATGCTCCATTTTCTAACTGAGCACAAATTAACAGGTGCAAAAAATGTATGCAGGAACAAAGTAGAAATTCCAAATGAAATATTGCAATTTCAAAACAATCTTTGGATTTCAATTGTACATTGGCTTTGTACATAGCAAAGAAAAATAGACTGGCACTGCTGATGTCAATGTTGCACCATAATGGAAATAATGATAGGGAAGCCTCTACAAAAAGGAAGCTGGAGTGGAAGCTTTCTACAACAAAATCAAAGGTGGAGTAGATGTTGATGAGTTATGCAGCAACTATGCTGTTGCTCAAAATACAAACATTGGCCAGTAGTTGCATTTTACTTAATCCTACATATGTGTGGCATAAACACTTTGATATTTCACAAAGAAATTGATGGGTGAAAAATATCACAGAGAAATTTTCTTAGAGGATAGGGACTGGAACTTGTAAGAGATCAGTTATAACAGAGGGAAAACAAAATGTTTCTGCCTAGGGAACTGTGCAATAAATTATAGTCCACATTAGTAAACTAACAGGTGAACAGGTGGTTGCAGCACTTTAAAGATCTACCATGATGCAAGGAAGCCAAAAAATTTCAACTATGCCCTACAAAAAAGGAAATAAAGAAAAATACACACGTCATCAATGTAAGTGATATTTGTGTATGGAACATGAAATTTTCATGTGTGAAGACTGCTTGGGTGAGAGAAATGAAGCAAAGATTATTTTTGTTGTTGAGTTGTATTGGTGTTTTCATTGCAGCTCACATAAATTTTTGTTTCTGATGTTGTCTCTTAGATTTTTAAACAAGTAAACAGCTGATGTAAAAATGTTGATGTCTACTTTAAGCACTCATTACACATCTGATATTTTATTTTATTGATACCTTATTTCACTACTATGTGTACATTATACAAAATAGTAGGAAGCTCCTGACAAAACAAAATCAAGGGTGACAAAAGTGACTTGCCACAAAAAAGGAAAGCTATGCACATGTGCTGTTACTGTAAGTAAGATGTGTTCATGGAACATGCAGCTGTAACCTGTGAAGATTGCCTTGGGTGTGACAGCTGAAGGAAGAAAGATTATTTATGTGGTAGCCTTTCACTTGTGTTTACATGGTAGCTCACATAGGCTTTTATTGCTGATGGTATTTCTTAGGTTTTGTCACCAAGCGCATAGGTGATGTGAATGTTGATGTCTATTCTAAGTACTCATTACTTGTTTGATATTTATTTTATTCACATCTTATTTTCTTATCATTTTGGTGAGATAATTGAAGTAAAGATTTTTTGATGAGTGCTATTGTTATTTTCATGATAATTCATATAGTAATTCATGTCTGATATTATCTTTTTAGGTTTTGTAAGCAAGTACAGAGCTGAGGTAAAAATGTGGAAGTTTATTCTAAATTTATAATGCATATTAAGAATTTAATATCTTATTTTATTGATATTTGATGTTACTGTAAACTACACTATGCATAACGTAATAAGAACCTGCTGGCAAAACAGCAAGGCTATATGTCTTACAAAAAGGCCAGGAAAGCAAAATACATGTGCTGTCAGTGTAAGTGATACACATGTATAGAATGTGCTGTTGTTATGTGTGCAGACTTCCTTAGGTATGACAGTGAAGTAAAGATCACTTTTAGAGTGCTATTGGTAGTTTCATTGTGGTTCATATATGAGTTTGTTTGTTTTCCTTTTTTAGACTTTGTATAACCAAAACCAGTTGATACTGAAAACTTTTATCCTTTATATAAACACTCGATAAATATTAAAAATTAATGCTTTATCTTTGTGATATTTTTCCTTGTTAAGCACTCATTTTAATATAATAAAACCTATAAAATTAAAATTAATAATTCATCAATAGAAATATTCTAAATAGTAAATATGAGTGTGATACACCCATGATTATGCCACAGTATGACAAAAAATATGTTGTGTTCCAACGGGTAAAACTTGGATGTAATCAAGATTTTCTTTAGTGAATAAACTTTTATGTATTCAAATAATGGAATATTATATTCAGTGTTGAAAATAAGTCATCAAATCTTTAAAAGATGTGAAGAAACTATAATTTCACATTAAGTGAAAGTGTTGAATACTTTATGACTAATGTATATTTATCTAATATTCTGAGAATGCTACATTCTACAGATTACAACTATGTGCCATTGTAGAAAACAGGAAATATGGAGAAAGAAAGAAGATAAGTGGTTATCAGGTATCAGGAGGGAGAGAAGAGTGACTATGTAGAGTACAGATACTTTTTAAGTCAGAAAACGTTCTCAGTACAATATCATAGTACATTTAAACCAATAGAATATTCCAGAATGAATATTACTGTAAACAGTGGCCTCTGGGTGATAATGCAGGCTCATCACTTGTGACCAATGTCTCACTGTAATATGAGTTGTTATGTGTGTATGTTGTCAAGAAGTACATAGGAACTTTGATCCTTCTTCCCAAGGATTTTCTGAGTCAAAATGTACTGTTAGACATCAAATCTAATTTGTGTAAATGACAAGGAAATGATGAAGCACAAACTCTAACATTTGATCATCTCTGTTGGTTAAGATAGGAAGTTTGTGTCAGACAGTTTCTCTTGCTGAGACAAAATTCTTGACACCCATGCCTCAAAGAATGGGAGGTAAATCTTGGTTTGTGGTGTTTTAGAGGATTGAGTCCATGGTTTGCCAGAACCATGGCAGAAAGCACGTGGTACAAGGGTCCAGGTAGAGGATAGCTGTTCAACCCATGGCAGCCAAAAAGCAGAGAAAGGAGAAGCTGGGGCCAAGAATAAGTTCTCTTAGGTCACAGACCTGATGACGTTCCTCTAACCAGGTCCCGCCTCCTAACAGCAAGTCAGCTATGAACTCCTAAGTGGGCTAATGAACTGATGAATATAGTGCCCCATAACCCAGGCACATTCTAAACACATAAGACTTCTGGAGAACTTTTTAGATCTAAATCATAACAATGCTAGAACAAGGAATGACCACATTATTAATGCTGTGTGTTACGCACCATTTTATAATTCTTAAATTCCTTGATGCATTTTGGCATGCTTATACTTATAACAGGAAATAAATTTTAAAAAGAGGAGGGCAGAGGCATTTTCATATATTGTTTTCAAGTATTGATATATATACATATATATATATAAAACATATATATATATATTTGAAACCAATTTGGAAGTCAACTTGTCTATCAAAACTTAAATCGTGTAGAGCTCTTTACCTATGGAATCCACATTGTAAGAATTCATCAACAAAATATAACTCTGTGTATGCATATGTGGGTATAATTAATACAAAGATAGATGATAATGATAATTATATAATGATAATGATATTAATGTGGTGATATTTTATTACAGCATTATTTGTAAGAGTAAGACCATGGAAATTACATAATCATTCATCAATAAATAAAATGTTAACTCATTTATAATATATAATTCCTATTAAACATTTTGAAATTTTTAAAAAGGTATATTATATATGTATATATGCATAAAATTACATAGAAGGAAATAGATGAGGGAAAACCTATATTAACCATCTATTATGTTAACCAAGTGGTATGATAAAAGGGAAAGAGTTGGTTTGTCCTGTTTAATTATCTGTATACTTTGTATAACTAAAAGCCACATTATTTTATTAATTTGATTATTTTAAATCATTCTTTTGGGGAGTCAACTCACAAATATATGAAATTATAGTTAGAAACCACTACGTACTTTACAAACCAATTTAGATGCAACAATCAATTCTCTTCATTCTACTCTCCCCAAGTCATAACGTTTAAATCAAGGAAGACACTAAAACTACACAGAGCTAACCAAGACCTGTGATTCCTCTGGAGGAATTCTTCATTTGACTTTCTCTGTATAAAGTTGCTACTTTTTTGTATTGTGGATACTACTTCCCTTTAATTTGTTTTTTTGTTTTTTGTTTCTTGGGGGTTTTTTGGTACCAGGGATCAAACTCATAACCTTGTGCTTGCCAGCCAGGCGCTTATGCCACTGAGCTCAATTCCCCAGCCCCTATTATTACTTTTTTGTATGAAGTTATTTTGATGGACTTACTTCAGTGTCATAAGCCAGATACAAGTTTAAGAGAATTTATCTGGTTATCAGATCAGATTTTCCTTGGCCTCCAGCCATCTTGTGAGCTTCATTGAGATATGTTTTTTTTTTTTTTTATCGAAGTGGGTAACATATCCCCCTACCTGCTGGTGCTAATAACCCTGTGGAGCATAGGATCATTATCTTACCAACTGCAAACTATCTCTGGACTCTGTCTTTTTCGCTCCAGAAATCCCCACACTTTAAGCATCTCTTATCTAGATGTCTTTTAGACTACAGCAGAAGCGTCATCTATACACAAAAAAATTCAAACAACATCTTCCCTTGTTTACTTAAAAACCACTGCATCCCACATATGGATCCTCAGTCAGGTTTCTGCATCTCTGCCCACCTCAGCAGCCACTAACAGCCTCCCTTGCCGCTTACTATTCCACAACCCTTGTTTTCCTCAGACAACCCCTTCCTTCCAAATTTTGTACTTGTTTTCTCTTCTTTCTTTCCACTATGGTAGGGTGAAAATCAATTAGGCTAAGTGAATTCAAACTCCAGTTCTGCCAATTATTTTCCATATAATCACATATTACTGAACATAATTGATCTTTAATTTCTTTAACTGCAAAATGAAAATAAATATAACCAGTTGTCTGGGAAGATCAAATTAATTAATTGCTATGAATCATTTATTAGTATGCCTATCCTAATAAGCACTCAATCAAAATTTGCTTAACCAATTCACACAACAGCAAGCAATAATTCAGGGTAGCTAGCTCATCAGCATCTACCTGTTTACTGTTATTTTAAGAAATTCAATTCACCAATCGATCATTTACTACATTACCGTGCTGCATTATTGGGTTTTCCAAATGCATGACTAAATCAGCACCATATGTTTGTTGTAGACCTTTATAGTTTTTAAGATGGTGTTAATGAGACAGTAATTTGTAACTAGTTAAGTGTCTGTGTAATTCCCTACTGCTTATTGTATCCTATTTTCTTTCTTCCATTCTCTATGATTTAGTTTTCAGTTTTGATTATAATTTCAGATAATTTTTTTCAGTACAGGATTGAATCCAGGAATCACTGGGCTATATCTTTACCCTCCTACTTTTGAGACAGGGTGTCACTATGTTGCCCAGGTTGAACTAAAACATGTGATCCTCCTGCCCCTGTCTCAGTCTCCCAAGTAGCTAGGATTATAAGCATGTGCTAATATTTCCAGCTTACAATAAAGTTTATGTTCCTCTCAGTGTATCTGTGGAAGTTATAACACCAGGGTCTTTTTGGCAAAAAAAAATTACATTGCAAATTATATTTCATTATAAAGTTCCACTTTACTTTGAAAACTTCCAATCACAAATTAGACATAAATAATTGTATAACACAAAGTTGTATCAGTCTACAATAAACATATCCTTAGGTCTTACATGAAAAGAAAAACCCAGAATAAACCAAACCTAAGTATATATTGAAACTGTATAATAAGAATCTATACTGAAATTCAGAACTTTTATAGAAATATAGAAATTCAGTCACATTTTATAGAAATATTTATCTGTTGATATAACAGATAACTTTGAGGGCAATTGGTGCTCACATAATTGCATACAATAAATTATGAACAATATGAAATTAACACTAGATACTAACTAGATATAGCACCTCCAACCCCCCCTCTTTGGTAATGGGAATCGAACTCAGGAACTTGCACTTGTCAGGCCGGTGCTGTGCTGCTGAGCTACATCCCCAGCAAAAACACTTCTGAAATATCTGAAACCAAAAAGATTTAAAATTTTACCATTTGAAATACCCATCTTGCTGAGAAGAGAAACTAATTCTGATAAAATGTAACTTAGGGATCCTATAACTTGTTAAGTGTCATCATTAAAAGAACTAATTCCCCAAACACCACCTAACCCATCTCACACTGTTATGACACCTCTATTTATCCAATCAGCACGTAATTGATGGCACTGGGAATAGAATGATTGATAAGAAAATTCGATTACTAACTGTTCCAGGTTTACAGCGTGGCCTTGAAGATACACACAGTACAGGTAACTCCAGGAGAGTGTGGTGGAGTTAGGACAAAGGGTGTTCCAGGCACTGAGACTCTAGAGCAGGAGACCCATCTAAAAAGATTAGCATCTGGAGTGTGAGTCTAGAGAGCCCTTTCCTAAGAAACTCCCCAGAAAACCTGCTCAGTTCAGTTAAACTGTTCCAGATCTTGAAAACACAGAAAAGAAAAGATGATTTTTAAAAACCCTTAAATCACTTGAAATGCTACATCCACCCTGTAACCTTCCCAAGGAGTTCCTGGTAATTATAGCACATCTTCTCCCTCAGTTGTCAATTTTAAAAATCCCTTTGTGGGCCGTCACTGTCCAATTGCTAGAAGAGGATCCTTTTTCTTGTTAAACAAAAGCCTTTCTATTGCTCTGATACTAAAGAAGGAACATTTCCTCTGGCCTGAGCTGTTGCGGGTAGTCTGCCAAATCCACACCAAAAGACTGGCTGGTTTTGAGGTGGCGCACACCGAGATACCAAGGACTTTTGTGGAGACTGACATTCATTGTTCAGAGACATCAGGACACAATAGCTTTCTCCCACAGTGTGGGAGCTGAAATAGTGAGTGGTTTCTACTATGCACTACCATGCAAATTTAAAAGGGACATCACTTATATATATAATTTATAATAATTTAATAGTTATTATATATACATTTAGGAATTATACAGACATTGAAAAACATGAGAGACTACAGAAGTGAAAGATTAATGTCATTTTCACCTTAGGGGAAATAGCTAAAATTATGTAGGGAAAACAGTATTCGAGTTGTACTTAAAAGTCTGAAAAAACTTTCAGAATTTGCAGTTGCTGAAACAGCACTTTAAGTGAAGAGAATATCAGAGGCTCTCAGTGAAGCCACAGATTCAGGAAAGTATAGGATGTGTTTGGATCCTCTGAGTCACTGTGGCTGGAGCAGAGGCCATCGAAGGAGCCTGGCTGAGCTAAACACAGAAAGAAAAGTTCAATTTTGTCAAATCATCAAAGTGAGGGACAAGCCTCTATAACTCTGTTTCTTAAAAGAACAGCAAAAACTCTGAATCACATTCATTTTATGATCCTTCCCAGAGAATATTTTTTTGGTTTAAAAAAAGATGTATGTTAATATTTAGATCTTTGATCCTTTTTGATTTTAGTTTAGTGCACCAGCTTTTCTGGCACCATTTATTAGAGAGGCTATCCTTCTTCCAGACAACGTGTTTGTCAAATATAAGGTGGCTGAGTGTGTTTGAAATTTTTCCTGCATCTTCTAATCTGTTCCATTGATCCTCAGATCTGGTGGGGTTTTTTAATTTTTAATTTTTCCCCAGAACCATGCTGCTTTTATCACAGTAACTCTGTAGTATATTTTCAAGTCAGAGATTGTGATGCCTCCTGCCTTACCACTGTTGCCCAGAATTTTTTTTTTTTTTTTTGCTATTCTAGGCCTCTTCTGATTCCAGAATAGTCTGGTGTGAGTAACTGAAAGTGTAAATAAAAATCCAAATATAGAATAGACATTGGGAGATAGGAAGAAATTGTACAAAAGGAAAGGGAAATGGGGAGTGAGAAGAAAATGATAAAATGGAAGCAAACCTTTGTACATAAGGAGAAGAGGGGTTGAATAGAGGAGAAGGGAATGGGAAAAAAGAGGCACTGAAATATATCATACACAGGCACAAATACCTTATGATGAATGTGATTATTGTGTATATCTAAATTGTATCAATGAACTTAATTTTAAAAAGTCAATGTTGAAATGACCTGGTAAGATCAAGGACTTGAACACTTCTTGAATTCAATGTGGATCCATGAATGTATATCTCCTGACTCACCTGTGCCTATATAATTTCATTTGTCATTAGAGGCGTAGGATGTACAGTATTGTCCAGAGTCCCTTTAGCAACCTGGAGAGACTAGGGTAAAAGTGACTTAGCATCAGGAGGAATGGGTGCACCCTTCTATTTACATCTACCTGGCAGCCGAACTGTAGGAAGAAGTGAACAGCCTAAAGACCTCAGAGCCCAAAAGAACTCTACTCTCACTGCTTCCCTTGAAGCAGACACCAACCACTGGCTGCCAGTCCTTGCTGGTACTTACCAACAAAGTTTGCAGATCTGCCTAAACAATGTTTGAAAATGAACATGTATTTTCTGGAGTATAAAGATCAACAATGTTATTTTACCAAGCTTATGTCAAGGCTAAACTGGACCTCTGCACTATCAAAGAGCCAAGTTATTCACAACAGTCCTTAGACTATGCCCTAGAGCAACTATGACATGGAAGTTTAATTCTTTGACAACATATTAGTGAACAGGAACCCAAAGCATAATTGTGCACCACTAGGAGTACATATATAAGAACATGGAGTAATCAAGAAATTGAAACTCTTCCTCCAGATGGCAAATGCAGCTTCACTTTGCAGTGCTTCAGAGTAGATGACAATTGGAATTCTCACTTATTCAAAAATATCCACTGCAGTAATTCACCCATTGGGCACACAGTTGCAAGAACAAACAGCAGCAATGTGTCTGTCCTCATGAAACTTAAATTCTGCCAGAAGACTTGGGCACTAAACAAAAGAAGCAAAGAAGGAGTAGAAGAAACAGACACCAAAGAAGAACAAAGAGAGGAGAGGAGAGGAGGAGCTGACAGAAGGAAACCACTTTCACTCCTTTCATGTAGGATTGATTGTCACACCAAGCCTCACTGATTAAATGTTCCAGGACCTTCAACCCAAAGGCACTGAGCTAGGAACCAAAATTACCTGCAGGAAGAGGGTTCCTAGCAGAGAAAACTGCACAACTGAAGTCCACAGTGAATATGCTTAGCATGTTTGAAAAACAGCAAAGAAACTGGGATTTTTAGAATTCTCAATAAGAATTGGAAAACATCACAGTGGTTCCAACAGAGAAGGTACTTGGTCCATCTGTGTTAGGGAAGAGCCATTGCACCTACCATTTAATAAGACTACAGGTGGGATCTGGTATGGGAAGGGTGAAGCAGGAAGACCTGATAAGAAAGAAGGCTTTTGCAACCACGCAAGTGGAAGGTGAGGCAAAGCTGGAGAGAAATAGAAAGATGTAGCTGGATCCTGGATGCATTTTGATAACAAAGATTTCCTGCAGGTTGCGGATTATGAGAAAAGAGTAGAGTCAAAATGATTCGGTCTCGAAGATGCAGTTGCTATTCACAGATATAAGGAAGACCGGCAGAGTAGTGGTTTTGGGGACAGGAAAATCACAGACAGGGTTGAGGCAAGTCAAGTGTAAGGTGCCCATTATATATCAAAATGCAGGGGTAGGGTGGGCAAGAGGAAAGAAGGGTTTAAGGTTGGAGGAAAGGTTCATGTCTACAGATGTAACTTTGTACATCAGTAAGGGGACCGGACAAGTGACCAAAGGAATCACTGTAGAAACAGAAGAGAAGATTATCACTGAGCAAAGAAAGAAGTGGAGTTGGAGAGGAATCTCTGAATTACATGTTACCAGAGTATAAACTGTGTGATCACAGTCTTTTTGTTTAAAAGATCATACTCGTTATTTTCAGCTTGGATGTCCTGTAATTGTGGATAGTCCTTTGTGTAGACACTGCTGATGCCAATGTCTCCTGGATGATTTATCCACTCAGTACAGATCCTTAAGCACCTACGGCGTGCAGTGGTTTTCATTCTCCGCCAAGGCATTCCTCCACCAAAACACAAGGAACATTTTCTCTGAGCTTTCTGGATAGTGATGACATAATGATCAGGAAAAGCAAGATAGCTCATTTTTGTTAGAATTTAGTTTCCGAATGGCTCAGTCCTTCACTAGTTCAGTGTGTAATGGTTAATTTGTAGGCCAAAAAAAAAAAAAATGGTGACATCTCAGAAAATGGAACACCAAGCCCCAAATCACAGGACAAGGAATGAAGCTGAAATGAGTTAATAAGAAGAACAGTTTGGAAAAATCAAGATCCTACCTCCCTGCTCCTTCAGCAATGTGCTTGGCAGGCTGATTTTCTTTAGACTCTGGAAACATTAATTCAATAAATTACTTCAATTCATTAATGTGATTATAAATTCATGACTGTAATTTTAAAGTCATCCTTTTTTCTACCCTTTGCTCCAATGACATCTGAGTGCTATTGATTGTGAGTGTCAAATTAGATTTTGAGGCATATTTTCCTTGTGTTGTGATCAATACGGAACTAGATCGCCTTTGACAGGACATTGAAGTTATTCCTCACTCTTGTGGCATTTTGACTGCCCCCCACCAGCATTTCCATTAGCTATTTACTTCCCTGGTGTATACAGAGAAATATGATCTTACTTTGTAAAACTCAAATTGCAGAATAAGAAAAAGAGATGTGAGAATTTGGAGTCATATACATATTAACTTAATTTTGAACAAACTCAGTATAAGAAAATCTAAATTTATAAAAGCTGATTAAGTTGCTACAGCTGTGTTAATTAATTATTGACTTTTCACAAAAGTATTCTTAATTTTTTTAGAGTAATTCAGTTAAGGAGTCTGTCAGTCACTTAAAAATGCCTTACATACAGCTTTTCAAGAACTCACATGTAGCATATAGTCTTTTCAGTAAATCACAGACTCAAAAGGAAAAAATTGATTGGCTCAAAAATTATTTTAGTTCTCTCTTCATTTACTGATTCTGTCATTTACCGATTCTGTAGATAACATTAAGAATGTCCCGTATGCTAAACTCTGAGTCAGCCAGGGCTGGGTGCTGAGTCTACCGACCAGTCGCTCCTGTCATGAATAGCAGCACGGCCACAAAGAGGCTTTGGAAGAAAATACTGCTGGCCATGGCTCTTCTCATTTGCTGAAGGCTAACTAACACAAATTCTTCATCCTCTTCCTCTACAAACTCATCAAGGAAGTCTGCATTATTACTCAGACATTTGAGTAAGTTTCTTTTGAGAAAACCAAAGAGCTGCCAGTTTCTTTATCCAGGTTTGGCATGGACAGGAATCAGATGCAGTTTATGCTGGACCGCATGAGAGAGAAACACATGGGAAACTCAGAGGCTGATGAAGCCAGCAGCTGAGGATAATGGAAACTCATGCTTCACGATGGGGATACCATCTCTACTGTCTCCGAGCCCTTCACCCCTCATTTCCCATACTCTTCCTCCTGCTCTCATTCCCTTGTAGTTTTCATTTTTCCCTCCTAACAAGTCAATGAACACAAGCAGATGTATTTGACTCTGTGTCCCTCAGAAATCAAGGTAGGAGAAAGGGAAACAATTTCTCCTAAAGAGCCTTGACTTGTGCTCTCATAAAAAGACAAAGAGACAAAAATAATGCTTTGAGTGCATTTATAGGACATTGACATTTACAAAACATCACCTAACTTTACACTGAATTATCACAGAGATGTCCTGAAGTACAAAGAGGCAAAATAATGTAATTGTGAGGATACAGAGATGGAGGGAATGTCCTGGCTGGCTACACACAAGTCAGAGGACTTTTAATGCTTTTAAACACTGTTTTCTTCATCTGTAAAATGAGGATTTAAGTGATCTTTTTGTAGCATAAAAGTTAAGCAACTAACTTCTAAATTCCATAGAAATGTTCACCAAGTATTCATCTAAAAATCTTTATTGAGCATTTTCTGTATACAAAGCAGAATCCTGAGCCCTGAGACAATTCAGTGATTAATAGAATTAAATGTGTGCATGTGCAAAGAAATAAGCAAAAAGTACACTCATTAGTATGTTGGGTATGTCTTTCCTATGAAGAAATGCAAAGCAAGGAATTCAGAGTGAGGGTGCTAAGAAGGGGGAGGAGCTGGCTGGAAAAATGCTGCCAGGAAACGGGCTGTGAGCCTGGCAAGGAAACTGTGCCAGGCAAAAAGCTCCATGTGTTCAGAAGAGAAGTAGAGTACTGCATCACCAAAATGGGGCCTGCCCTTGTAGAAGATAATTAGACCTCTTATTTGAACTGTAGGATGGGCAAGTACTGGCGAGCAGATATTATGGGGTGGGACATGTGGATTCATTCATTTGTCTTTAGTTTTCTGGGTAAACATGTGCATCTCAGGGAAATTGTGAAATTGTCAAAATTGCATATTGAACCCAAAACTTCTAACCTGTCATTTGAGAGGAAATGAAAAGTGAAAATTGGATCACTCTATGCATATGAATCTACTCCAAGCAGGAAGTAGGTATAACAACCTCCCAACAACCAAGGTTCTAAACAATAGAGGTGCCAACGTCAAGAGAGAGCCCATCTGCAAGAATTACCCTCTGGTGTGAAGAAAACTGCCAAAAAGGCTGGCTCTGCACTTGTTGAGTTCAATCGCCCTCTTGAATTCCTCCCAAACTGGCAATCTAGCCACTAAAAGTATCTCACTCTCCTGCTCAGTTCTGTATTATGAAAAGGGCAAGCTATTTCTCAGTACTTAAGGCTTAGTATTTGAAATAGTGGTAACTATAGCTCCTAACACCCTGCAAGGAAGGCATTTCTGAAGCGGCTATCAAAAATACATATTCATTTAGTTATTGGGACTGTAAAAGCAGTACCTTCTTCTTACCAGTGGGGAATATAATTTTTTTCCAGCTGCAATTTGTTCATAAAAGAGCAATATTTGTGCCAAGAATTCAAGTGAAACAAATGTCCTTCTTGATGGGAGGTGTCCACACTAATTTGGAGCTGTAAAATAAGAATTTTAAATTCACCTTTCTGTGACTTGGCATTTGCTGCTTCTACATACTTTAACTCATGTTGAGCTATGTGAAAGCTCACATAGCACTGGTAGATAGCACTGCACAGTGAAATGCCAGACTGAGGCTCTGAAACTGCACCTTTCGAAACTTTGCATTTCTGGAGTGTGCTGTTAGGCCTCCAGTCATCATTCTTTCTTTGAAATGTCACCCTTTTTCTGTCAAAGCCTCCTAATTGTGTATCTGACAAGCTGTACAAATGTCTGACAGGAAATTGTCAGAAAAAAACAATGAAGGGAGATGCCTTAGTCTCTAAATGGAGGGGATGAGATTTTTTTTGGACAGTGCAGATAAGCTGAAAAAATGTTGGGCAAACTCACCAGCCCTTTGGAAAGCCTTGCAGATAATGCCTGAGGATTGGGCAGTTAGGTAGGCCCCTGCCTTTCTGGGAATCTCTTAACTGCCTCCAGCAAGTGGCTGCAGAGAAACTCTCTCAACATATCCAGGACTCCAACAGCTTGGTGTCTTCTCAAATCCTCAAGTCTTTCCAACCTCTGTAATCTTTCCTGTAGAATAAGATAAAGATTCCATGAATGAGCAAGATGCAGAGCACAAATACCCTCAGATTTTTAACACAGAAGATGACTATCAGGAATTCATTTTATAATTTTCTGTAAGAAGAACCTAGGCTGAGGACTTTAGTTGGTAAGATGCGAGAAACCAGGTATGGACATAGGGGAATGAAACTCCCAACCTACTACATGTCTAGTACGTGTTCATGTTCTCTAAAATCAAAGAATGAATTTTAGGAACAATGGAGGTAAAGAGCAGAATATATTTATTGAGAGAAAGAAAGCCTCTGTTTGAGGGAGAAACAGAGGGGGTCCTGAGTGACTTGTCAAAGACTATCTTTTCTAGGGACTTTTATAGAGCAAAACCATGAGTTGAGATGGGTCCAAGATGGAGAAAAATGGGAACTCGCAAGACAGAGGGGCATGAGGTGGGACAGAACTATGGTCAAACAATAAGGGTAATTGTTGAGGTAAAATTGACCAAATCAGGGACAAATGGGGAAGTGAGTCAGTAGCAAGCTGTATACTTAAAGAGCAGTGACTCTTTCTGTAGGGGGGTTGGGACAGTGACTCCTGGCTTCCCCAAGGTGATCCATACCTGTTTAGAATATCAATCCCCAATGTTTATACTTAGGGTGTGGCTGTATTTGTTTTGCCTTTTGTTTTGAGATCTGGCCCCCAGCAGGAGGTGTCTGTCCCCTCCAAGGTCACAAGACATCTGGTCCTCTGTGCCAGCTCCCTCCAAGGCCTAGCCCTGTCTGACTGCCTATAATATTTCCATCTAACTCAGCTACCTGTACCACCAGGATCTGTAAGTGCCCTCTGTGTCTTTCTTCTGGTCACCTCACACCAAACACGGAGCAGTGCTACAGGAGGCCAGCTCCAGCCCTTGCCGGGGGAACTGTGGTGCTGACCTCACTGCCTTAGGCTCTGTGGTCTCAGGGCTCTTCTCCCTGCTCAGTGGTTGTGCTGTAATCCACCTACAACAGAGTGGAGGAACTCAACTCACATTTTCAAGTGTGGTGCTTCATATTATTAAGAAAATCATGTGTCAAAAAGGAGCGAAGACCTATAGTTTTCTGTGGTAGGCCAAGTTCTAAGGTTGCTGTGGGATACCTGAGTCCCACCTTGGGGTCATGATTGGTTTGTTTTATTTATTTTTTTCTTTTTGCAGTACTGGGGATTGAACCTCGGGCCTTCACACTGAGCTATATCTCCAGCATGCATATATATGTATATATTTATGACATTCTCATTAAATCATGGAATTGCCCATGCTGGGCTTGAACATGTGCCACCTGGCCTTTCTTGGAATTCATGATTTGTATCATTCTCTCCTCTTACTTGTGGAGGGAAACTGAGAATGTGAGGGAATTACATTATCTTACAGGACTAAAGGGATTTTGCAGATTGAGGTTGCCAGTCACTTGACTTTAAATGAATGAAAAGGGAGGTTATCCAAGTAGGCCTGATCTAATCACACTGGTGCTTTATGTTCTTTAAATTTGTGTCCGGAGGTCAGAGAAGAAATGGTCTGCAATTTTCAGTAGAAGCCTTGCTCCTGCACACCTTGGAGGAGTGAACTGACGTGATGTGTATCACAAAGCAGTAGCAGCCTCTAGGAACTCACAGCAAACTGCATGGAGCAGCAGAAACCGCCCAGGACTCAGTGTTATGAACATATAGAACAAAATTCAGCTGACAACCTAATGAGCTTCAAAGGAACCCTCTGCTGGTAGGAGATGACAACTCCAATGGTTATGGGGGAATGAAACTCCTCCAGACCTACTATACATCTGGAACGAGTTCGTGTTCTCTAAAACCAAAGAATGAATTTTAGGAACAACAGAGGGTGAGTAGAAATATTTATTGAGAGAAACAAAGCTTTGTCTGAGAGAGAGACAGAAGGGGTCCCGAGCTGGTTGCCAAAGATTTTGTACTTTGTTGGAATTTTTATAGAGGTAAGACAGGTCTAAAGTTGGGGAAAACTGGGAACTCACAAGGCAGATGGGCATGAGGTGGGTCAGAGCTATGTTTAGCCAATGAGATTAATAGCTCAAGTAAAAGTGATTAAATTGGGAACAAATGGGGTAGTGCATCAAGTAGAAACCAGGCATTCTTAGAGAGCAGTGACTCTGCCCTAGGGATTGAAATGGTGACTCCTGACTTCTCAAGGTATCCAGATTTAATCCCTAAGGATTATACTTAAGGGTGTGGTTGTATTTGCTTTGTCTTCTGTCACAAGATCTGGCCCACAGCAAGAAGTATGTGTCTCCTCCAAGGTCATCAGACATCTGGTCCTCTGTGCTGACTTCTTTGAGGTCCTAGCCCTGTCTGACTGCCTATAATATTTCTAACTAGCTCAGCTGCCTTTAACACAACCAACAGCTTGATTTTAGTCATATGAGACCCTCACCAGAAAATCTTGCTTAACCGTGTCTAGATTTCTGACTTTGAACTATCACAAGATAATCCATATTGTTTTAGGTTACTAAAAATGTGATAGTGTTATACAGCAGTGCATTTTCCCTTCCATATTGATTGAATGGCTGATTTACACCATCTCCAAGCTGTAGCCTCTGTAAAAGTGAACTCCTAAGGATCCATTGCACCTCCTACAGGGGAAGAGGAATGGAATGAATGGCTTTATGTGTGAGAACCAAGAGACCAGATGAAGGGGAAAGGGTCCAGTATAGCTCTGGTGTCTATCATCAGTGTCTATACCAGCACTAATATGATCCCATGCCTCTTTTCCCCACACACTACATGAGTGAGTGAGCGGGAGAAGAAATACGGGAGAAGCTATTACTAGCACTCTAAGAAGTGTTCAGAGCCACCCAGCCAGAGCCAGGACCAGAGGTGATATGTAACCCACCGGTATGGACCAAGACTTTGTCCATCATACAGGTTTACAAGATTAGGGACACTATTCTGCCTGTGGGAAGTCATGTTGTTCACATTTCTCAGTGCCAGGCATTGTCCTAGTCTCAGGGGAGACAGCCTGGTCAATCCAAAGCATAAGTCAATCAACAAAATAACATTATCTACCTCCAATAAGCAGTGTCCAGAAGACATAGAGTAGGTAAAATATTAGCCTTTATGAATCCTGGCTAGAGCACTGGCACTCTGCTGAATGAGCTACTTGTTGCATGTAGCCACTGTGACACTAAACATCAGTCTTTTTCAGATCCATAATCAAGTCAAACTGTTTGCCTCCAGGGCTTCCTTTCCTTCCCTGACCAGATGCCTCTGCATCCTCCTTCTACCTCTTCCTTACCTCCACATGTAGGCAAGGCATGGCTGAAGCTTCCAGATTATTTTCTTCTCTAGTAACACCGCTAAACAACTTCCACTCATCTCTGTGGCAAGAGCAACTGATTCCCTCATCAGCTACTTAAAAATGAATGCCCTCAAGAGCCCCACCATACTACTCTGTCCATGCTACTTCATACCAAGTCGAATCATGACAGACACAACAGACTCACTTGTTTGTTTATGGTTTATTATTGCCTATTGAATTATATGTACAAACTAGAGAACCCTTTTTGTTCACTGCTCTCATTCTGGGAATAATCAAAAGATGTTCAATTTGTTCAAGTTAATGAATGAATCTATACTTCAAAATAGTAAAAGCATGTTTTGGGAAATGTACTCTAATTCGAATCTTTGCAATTTCAGCCATTATTCTTCCAGTGAAATATTTATTTAGTAGTAATGTTGAGTAAAACTTTTATCTTACCTAGATATGGGGGCACAAATGCTGTTAGAACTACATCTTGGATTGATGCACTGAATCTTAATTTATTAGGTAGAAAAGTTCCACCCTAAAATAAATATCTCCCTTAAGATTTTATATCAATTTTCCATGTATGTTCTTAAGTGAGATCTGATTTTAAGTAAGCAAATTTGAAGGTCAAGAGTTTACCAAGGTGGAAGCCAGGAAGAGAGCAACAGACTCTCCTCTTCTTAGGATTTCTAATGTTCCTGCCAGCAGAGGGTCATTTGGCTGATTCCAAGGCACAGTTCAAAGCTGATCCTGAGTTGCCCGTGGTTGGGGCTGGCAGCTCCTACTGCGTACTCATACTCTCCACCACTTTCATTTTAGTTTTATGCATTTTAACAAATTTTCTCCCTTTTGGAAAATTAACTTACTTAGCTATTCATTTTTACCAGAACTCTAAAACTGTTCATTTTGAGGAGAAAACTTAACATCTAGTACACAGATAATTTTGGCTCAAATGCATCAGCCTCCATGAATGACAGGTATGGCTTGTTGGAACTGAAGCCACCCAGATACCAGGTGTTTTACATTTTATCACTATGCCTGGCTGAGCCATTTGTTGTGTGCTTTTAAAAATTGATATATAATCCTTATTTTCATAAAAGTGCACATTAATCATGAAGCTTTTACTATTATTACTACCATAAACCTATTACATGTATACCATAGCAAAGAAATCCACAAAGGTAAAAAGAAAATAAGTGGTCTCTCGTCACCATTTCCAACACTACTCCTAACCCAAGGGACCGCTCATTACATGTGTTCTTATTTTTCTTGAATGTGGACCTTAAAAAGCAATTAACAAATTTGGTGGCATGTTCTTTTTCCCCTGAATGTAGTTCATTAAGGCACATCAAATTGCTAATATCCAATCATTCCTCTAACATATAATACTGAATTCCAAAATGCATGCAATCTCATGATTATACATGGGAGACAAAGATAGGGCTTAACTGATAATGGGGTTTGTCTTCTTTCAGAGGGGCTGGAGGTGCCATGCTTGTGGAGCTGGAGGTGCCATGCTCGTGGTAAAGAACAGGGCAGAAAAAAAGAGCCATCCTGGGAGGACATTCAAGGCAAAAGAAGAGAATTTGTATAAATTAAAATAGTTGGAGAAAAACTGAAAATCCACTGAGATAGTGACATGTAAGATAAATACTTGCATGGGATTGAAAATAATGTCAGCATTTTCCCACATCAGCTAAACTATTTGAATTCACAACTTTGGGTGTGATTTTTCTAATAGAAGTAATTCTGGCCTCAACCTTCACCTAACTCCTCTGAGACCTCTAAAAATACTCAGGGATGGCTTGTAAATGTGGCCGTGCAATTAAGTAAAAATAACACTGTCCCTGGTACAGAGGAATAGGACTCATACCAAAATGTGACCATCAAACAGGATACAGTCATAAAACTCTGTTCCATGCAGTTGAGGATGAATCACCTTCTTAGCATGCTCCACCCTCTTAGCATTAAACACATGGTGGGAGAAACAGGAGCATAAAATTTTCTCTCTACACTGCCCAAGCTTCAATACATAAGTAGAACAAAACAAATCAGCCAATTTACATCCATAGTATTTCTCTCCACCTGTCCAAGAAAAGTGATTGTTTCTAGAAACTGACATCAACTCTGACATATGCAAAATAAGTTTGCCTGTCTCATTCTGTATGAATCCAAGTATAATCCCTTGGGTTAGTCT
This sequence comes from Dolichotis patagonum, assembly GCA_004027295.1. NCBI lineage: Eukaryota > Metazoa > Chordata > Mammalia > Rodentia > Caviidae > Dolichotis > Dolichotis patagonum. The sequence goes on along the minus strand of PVJX010006098.1, from coordinate 58,585 downwards.
GGAAGCTAAATCAAATATTACCAGGGACTTTTCAATTGGGAACGAAGTCAGAAATGAGTACAACACAAACATATTAAAGCGTGGCAATTAAATGCAAACAAACACTATTGCGGTTTCCTCCTAAGGAAATATAATTAGATTGCCAAGTAGATTGCTTTTGGATTATTTGGATTAAGTGTTGCATTCTTGAAAGTTTAGTGACTTCCTGGCATTTCATTTCCTTGGAAACCACTGGGTTCTATTGCTAAATGCTATGCAGATTCTCTCAAATGCTGTGGGCATTTTTCCACTGTGCTTTTGTTTCTAAGATTGGGAATCACAGAAGAAACTGGGACACTGAAAAGAACAAGGACTATGGTTGAAGATTTCTGGCTGATTCAGAAAACCTGTAAGAAGAGCAGCGTTACTGCAGCCTCAAAACACACACAGTGAGCCCCACAGTCAAGCAGCATGAATAGTCTTTCTTGCTCATAAAGTGATTTTGAGCATTTAGTAAGCTTCACAACCATAGTAAGCAATTCCTGCAATGGTTAACTGAAGACCTGTCTTTAATTTTTGCCCACTTTCCATCCCAGAGACCTCAAGAAATAACCTTTACTTACCATGTTGCTGGTTTCATGCAGAGTTGAAAGGAAAATCTCCTAGGATTTCACCCTATGTCTTATTAGCAATGTTTTCCATTTACAGAAAGAAACTTAGGCACGTAAATAAGGAACCACACTGTATATATAAAAAGGGATAAAATGGAGAGGATCAGGAAGGTAACTGCAACAGAGGAGCATTAGAACAGGAAAAAAGAGTGACCATTCAATTCCTAGTGGAGCTAACCAGCCTTATCATTCAGCTGGAGACTCAATTGAACTGTGAATTTGATAGGGCCAATGGTCACTTGTCAAATACGTGGCCATATGGCCATAACCTGGTGCAGACATTCTGATTTAATTGGTCTGATTTAAGCCTAAAAAGTTCTTTTAAAGTTATGATTCTTCCTCAGTTAATTTTTGTACCCAGCATAACCTGGGAGAAAAAAGCAGTCTCTCTTAATAGAGCTAAGGTCTTCATCCATTCTTCATTGCTTTTATGTACCACCTGAGATGGAATGATTGATAAAGAATTCTCTTTGACTCCAGATTCTGGAGGCTAGAGAATCCAGGAGCACGGTAAGAAGCATCTGATGAGTGACCAAGCAAGAGGAAACCAGAAAGTAAGGGGTGGGACACGAGGAATGGACTTGAGTAATACGGCTTTGAGGGTAACCAGTCTATTCTCACAATAATGGCGTTAATTCTGTGACCCAAACACACATGTCAGGCTCTGTCTCTCAACATCACTACTTTGGGAATCGAACTTCCAACACAAACATCTGGGAGACAGACACTCAAAGCACAGCAATGGGCCTCTAACAAAATTGCAACAAGGGGAAATGGGCATTCTATTTCCACTTACTTCAAATGGTCACAAGGCATGAGTGCCTATAACTTAGTTTTAAAGGGCTGAAGTACATCTGGTCAACCCAGGCAGAGACCTGCGATCTGACCTACCCGGTGCACAATCTTGAAACTCCAAAACCAGTTCCCTCTTCTGCCTTGTTTCTTCAGGCCTATATTCACTAAGAAAAGTGGATTAATCAAACCCACTGGAATCTAATCGCTAAAGGGGAAGTGGAAGACCTTGTGCATATAGGCAGTTTCACCAGGTGCTTTCTAGAGATTTACTTTCTGGAAACTCCAAGTACAGAGTTTCCATAATGGCGGATTAAAGAGAGGTGTATAAGGAATAAGAGGGCTTTGGTTTGTTACCCACCTCTGATCAGCAGATTGGGATGTGTGAGCTATACCAGGAAGTTCAGAACTGTACTAGTCAAAATAGTCTAATATCAAGCTCTGGGCCCAAGATCCGAAAAAGGCAGAGAGGAAATGGCTTAGACCTTGTAGTCTCGCATGGCGTCTGTTGCAGCTACACAACTCTGACGCTAGTCCACAGGCCACCACTTGTTGGTCTCTGTTTCATACTAGTGGAAGGAAAGCATCAGTTCCTACCTCTGTCAGGTAAGAGATTCACCATCCAGAATTAATAATAAAATGATGCCTCTTGAAAGAGGAAGGGTGTGTGTGTGTGTGTGTTTCTGTGTCTGTGTTCATATACAATCATTCATAACTTAATGATGGTTGAGGCATCCTTAGAAATGTTTTATTAGGTGATTTTGTTGTTGTACATCATTGACTACACTTCCACAAAGATGCCTAAAATGTCATTAGTTGATATAATAATAATAATATTATATAACATTATATATTATATTCAGTCCCTGATTGACAGAAATGTTGTTCTTATATACATGATTGACACATGATTGACAGAAATGTATGTTCTTATAGACATGAATATCTCTATACACATATTTGCATATATGCATACATAATGATATAGAATTGATACAACTCTTTCAACTAATATCTATTTCTCTATAGATCATCAGTTCAGTGCCATAAATGAGCTAAGACAAAATTGAATTTCCCCAGTTTTCTTCTGTATATTTCTGGATGAGCATGGGCCAAGAGTGGCATGTGATATTTGAGCAAAGGAAGGCTTGAGGTGCCAAATAGTATTTTGCATTCTCGAGGTTGGGTGTAGTTGCAGCTCACATATGTGGCTGAGTCTTCTTTGTATGATACAGCAGCCACACCCCCAAATTCAAACTGAACGGCTCTATCAATTCCCCCAAACCTTGGTCAGATTCTATGCAACTCCTGGGTAGGACACTAGCCTCTTCTGTAGCAAGTCACACACCAAAGACAGGTCCGAGAGGAAGTGAGAGGAAGGTGGAAGTTCCAGGTTACCTTGCAAGTTCTCATCAGTGTTGCTCCCACTGATTTCAAGCCATCTCTTTCCCAGCTGCCAACAGTACTGACTCCAAATCAAGCACAGATGCACAAATGACTGCCTTACGTAGGTTGCGTTCACACAACTGGCTCCCCTATTTCATTTCAGTCACAGTGAACCTGCTCTTCTGATTAAGCTCTAATTTATGCCTCATCCCAACCTGAGAAATTTCCCATTCGAAAAAGGTATTGAAAGATTAACAATGGAAGTACTGAGTTTTAAACATAATAAACATATGCCAACAATTTTTCCTTAGCAAAGGACACACTATTTCATTCAAACTTCAGAGGTTATAAATGCTAGATGCTATTGTATGTTGATGTATTTACTAACAGGGCTTGGACTCTTATTTTCTTCTCCTCCAGGATCAATGGCACACATTAGTGAGACAACTGGTGAGGGATAAGTATAGAAGCCTCTTGCCCCAGCACTAATACAAGCCATTCGTCCCTTAGAGGAATTGAACCTGCATCATTGACCTCAACACCAGGTTTTAACCAACTAAAGAAGTAAAAGCGGTAAACAATCCAATTGTCCTCTCCATCATTACTACTGAGGGCAATGCTCTAATCGTATTTACCTACTAAGATTCAAAAGTTAATATTGCTGAGCAAACTTTGAAAGGAATGACATCACAGCACAATAAGTATTGCTACTTGATTAACTGCAGAGAATGGTAATTTTCAACTCACTGTAGGCCTAGTCTCAAACCTATGCCAGAGTAGATAAGAACTATCAGAGAAGCAATTCACAGGGCTATTTATTAGTGAAAATCTATGTCCTCTATCTCCCATTCCAAACTTCCCTACTATACCTGCTTAGCTATTATGAAAGGAAAGCATTCTTCTGGTGATATTTCACACATGAGTCAATTTCATTGGCTCAGTCATAAATCTCAGTATAAATTATTTTCAAGTTCCATTCATCTGATTCAATGGATCTAGTTGTACTATTTTTCTGCTGTCTTAATTTCAACTTTAGTGGCATTTAAAAGAGTGGAAACTGTCTTATCATAAGTAACAAATCTGTCAACTAATTGCTTCTGCTGCTTGTCACTGTTTGTCTTTTACACTCAGAACATTGACTTTTGTTGATTTTCACCAAGTATCCCCTGCCTACATTCCTTGAAGGATCACTTGTTTGTGTTTGCTTTTACTGTCCTGTAGGCAACCTCACACACAAGAACTAAACCCTAATGGTTACAGGCAACAAGAGAAAGATTGTTTGCTCTTTCAAAAGTTACTTTTTCCATTTTAGCTCATATAATGCTATGTGTCTCTATTAAAACCAGCACAGCTTTGAGTTGAAAAGTTTTGTGAGATGCATTTATAGATGAAGATAAATGTATGCCAGTCTACAGAGTGTAGGAGATGATGTGGTTTATGTGTCAACTGCTGAGATTTTAGAAATGGGTTTTTCATAGTGTAGTTGTCTGATAAGGTCTCCCCTAAATTTCAACTCTTAATCCTTGAAATCTGAAAATGTGACTGTGTTTGAAAGAAGCCTTTGCAGATGCAGTTAATTTAAGGATTATGAAATGGGTAAATTGTCTTAGATTATGTGTGTGGTTCCTCAATGTAATCACACGTGCCTTTATAAGGCAGACAGAGGACGGTAAGGCACACAGAGGAGAAGGCAGCATAAAGATAAAGGTACAGCCTGGAAGCATGCAGCCACAGCCAAGAAAAGCTGGCAGTCAAAGGCAGCTGGAGCAGTATGGAATACAGTCTTCTCTGCAGTCTCTGGAGGGAGTGTGTCCTGGCTCTCTGCTGATTTTGGCCTACTGAGGCTGACTCAGGCTTCTGGCCTCAGAACTGTGAAGCAACAGATTTCTGTTGCTTTAAATCACCAAGTGGGTAATAATTTGTTCCAGCAACAACAGGACACTAATTCATAGTTTGCCAAAGGTTAGTCATCTCTTTTAAGTTTGAGCACTCAAAGGAGATGGACAGCGCCTGAAATCTAGGACAGAAAACCCAGATGGAAAGACTCCGTGTGGCTCATGGATGTGAGTGGTACTTGCTAGAGAGATGCTGCCACACAGTCATTATTTCCTCCACTTTCACGGAAAGATTGTTTTGATGTTAATTTCTTGATCACTACTGAAAAAGAAACTCAAATTTTCCTGGCCTCAAGATTTTTGGAAAGTAGAACTCTTCACTACCAGCTATTATTTTTGTGACACGTTAGTGATAACAGGTTTCTACTGTGAAGATAGCGCAGTGAAGAGATTTCTACTTCCCTCTCTCCAAAAATAATCCCCAAGCAAAAAGAAAGGAAAATAGAGGTTCCATTCATGAGGAAGGAAGAGGTCTAGAAAAATCACATGTGGGAAGAAAGCAGGACATCTGTAGCTACAGAACCCAGAATGCTTTGTAGAGTTCAGTCTCCAAAGTGGGGAGGATATATTAAAAAGCAACCCAATAACCTCATTTAGAAAAAACAACAGCTCAAAGTAGGACATACTCTGGTGCAGGGGAAAGTGAGGGAGATGGGCCACCGAAATAGGCACAATTTACAGCAAATAGTTTGCAAGTAAGCCAGAATGGAGAAAATAAAATAAAATCTGGAGCAATGCTGCAGCTGCTGCTCTCTCTTGGATGAAAGAAGCAAAGCTACACATTTTCAACCAAACCTACCATTAAGGCATCATTTGAAATCAAGGAAAATTACTACTGTCCCAGAATAGTGGCTAAATCCTTCCCCACCTGAAATTGTTGAGCTGGGAAGAACACATCTCATTCAAACATAAAATAATTAGGTATGCATCTCCAATGCACAAGGATGCAAAGCAAATCTATACCATATAATGCAAGGCTGTTTAAAAAGAAAAATAAGTAAATGGGGATGCAGTAAACTATGCTACCAACATAGTAGCTAAAAAGTTTTTTAAAGGGTCAAAAGTTAGAGAAAAATAAATGGCAGATATGCACTTATTTTCTTTGTGATAGAGCAGATAAAATTATACTTTAAAGCATTTAAATAAAAATGTTTCTCAAATTTTCACTTTTTAAAAACACCTACCGAAAACAGAAAACCCATCATTGTGTAAAACTTTAGGAAAAAGATAGCAAGTATATAAAAGTGAACTTCCTGAGCTAAGGAAAGAAGTAAACAAAATATAAAACTGTCTTGGAAATGAAGATTCTTTTGCAAACTGGAGAATGTCTGTGGAAATGCGATAAAGGACAAGGTGAACAGAACTGAGTACAAGGAAATGCAATCAGTGAAGGAAAACAAATATAAAAAATAAATTCTGGAATGTGTGCACATCATTAATGTGTCTCAAAATATACATACAGTGGATCAAAAATATTGAATTTCAATTTAAAAACAAATTTTAGGTATATAACAACAATGACATCAACATACTAGTACATCCTATAGCCAGGCAGCTCTAAATACCAAGCAGAAAATAGATGGAGTCCCATCTACCATTAAATTTGTATTAAAAACAAGGCTTGAAGAAGACACATTATAATAAAAAAATATAAGATGAATCTCATAGGCTAATAAGGTATTGATTTCAAAGATAAATAAAAAACATTATGAGTCCACAGACAAAAACATCATTTCCTATACTTGGAAATATAATCATAGAATCCTAAACACAAAAACATAAAAGGTGGTGCCTAGTAACTCTTCAAAGAAATAAAGTTTGAATTCAGAACCTTATGACCAGCCAAAGACAAAAAAATATTACAAGCATGAATTGGAGAACTACTGATACTTGCGTAGTGAGGAACTTTTCAAGAGTTCACTTTAATCAACTAAGACTGAACGCAGAAAGTATTGCTAAAGAATTGGTGATAACCACGAAACAATATAGAACAAATAGCAGTAGAAATAGTGGCCAAAGAGTAGAATGTGAAAGAGATGCAACACACACACACACACACGCACACACACACACAGAAAAATAAAATAATACCATATAGAAGAAGTGGGAGAAATTTAAAGTATATAAATAAGGCAAATAAAATACATAAAGTAAAATTGGTAGATCAAATAATAGTTAGCATTATATTCAAAGAATAATTCAATCACTGGAAAATCATTAAAAACAACTTAAGAACTTAAATCAGAGAAAAGAAAATGTGGTACAGGTGGAATTATTTTACCCTCATATTTGCTTATAATGGTTATGTCAATATTAATATACAAAGAGCTAACTAAAGATTTCAAGTTTTCACACAAAAAGACTGAACAAACAGAAAATTAACTTTTCAAATTTTCTATTAGAAAATCTCAAATTTAGGAATAAAAGCATTTAGTGAAATAAACGAAGGCACTTCATAAGAAAAAGAAAAAGAAAGATAAGACAATGATGAATAAGTAATAACTAAAAGCAGAAAAAATACATAAAAGATAAATATAGTTTTTGTAAAGATAAACAAAAACACTAGTCACAGGAAGTTTAATTTATGTTTTTAGTGAGGCACCAAGAACGTACATAAAAAGAAACATCGGTGTAGAAACTCTAAGTGGCAAGAGATAGAGCTAAATCAGACTTAGCAAGCGTCATGCTTTGACAGCAACTGAACCTCCTTTTCTAGCACACACTGGGATTACATATGAAACTTCAAAGAAAAACACTATATACTCCCATGCAGAAATACTACAAATAACATTCTTTGATAACAATGCAAAACACCTATGATTTATATAATTAACATTAAAATTCAAGTCTAAAAAGTTTTTTTCAATGAGAAAAGTACAATAAATTCTCAAATAAATTTCAGGTTAGATTGAAAACTACAAATGAGATTTTGGAATGTCTACAAACAATTATAATGAAAATGCCACATAGCAGGATACTGTACACAATCTTCCAGTAAACAACTGGCAGAGGAAAGATCATAAGAACTATTCAGGGCAGGGTAACACATCCCAATCTTCTTGGAGGAGTCCAGTATTACTGTGATACCAACATTCTCGTAAGGACAATACAGGAAGAAAACTAAATTCTGCAACATACAAAAAGAACTAAACACCATGACTAAGAGGAGGATTTTATTACAGGTATGCAAGACTGATTAAACCCTAGAAAGTCAGCTAGTGTCATCCAATAAAGACAAAATCCACTAAAGAAGACAAAAATCAAATGATCATATTGATAGACAGTAAAAGTCCTTGAAGAATGTGAACACCCATTTCTGATTGAAAACTGTCAACAAGTTAAGAGTACGGAGGAATTATCTCGACTTGATAGAGTCTCTACAGAAAACTCAGGGCTAATATTGTACTTCATACAAAACTCTGGAAGTTTCTCCCTTAGGTGAAGAACAAGACAAGATGCCTCCATTTACCCATTCACTCACATTTAGTACACAACCAGAGTTTTATTTGCTGTAAGTCAGGTAAGAAAAATAAAGGCATAGAGATTAGAGAGGAGGGAATAAAAGTGTCCCTATTGCCAGATGGCAAAATTGTCTATATAGAAAACCCCAAGGATTCTACAAAACACCCTTCAAAATAATAACGAGTTCATCTAGTTCACAGGAGATAAGACTAACATGCAAAAATCAATCATGTGTTTATACACTAAAACTTCACGTGACAATTAAAATTGAAATCCCAACTCCATTTATAATCATGCCCAAACAAATGACAGCTTTTTTAAGTATACAGCAAGCAAAGTAAGTGCATAATCTATGCACTGGAAGTCATAAATTACTGATTAAAGAAGTCAAAGAAGACTTAAGTAAATGATAGAGAGAAGATCACTTTTATATTTTAAAAAATTCAAAATAGAAAATTCTCTATTCTCATAGTGATCTATAGGCTTAATACAATTCGTATCAAACTCACAGAAAGATGTAGTGCAGGCATAGATGATCTTACCCTTAATTTTCTGCAGGCAGGAATGGCCCAGGGACCACTAAATAATCATGCAAAGAAGAATAAGGTTCGGGAAGTGACTGCCCCGTGTTAAGGTCAAGTGGACAGCAGCAATGCTGGTGGAGCCAGGGGGCGATGGAACAGAATAGACACATGGACGTGCCCACAAGTGATTCCTTACCATCATTTGGAGGCAGTAAAAGATGGTCTTTTCAAAAAGCGCTAAATTCTCAAGTAAATCTCACAACTCACACACAAAACATTGACTCCTTTTGAATCACAAGTGTGAAATAAGAAACTAAAAACAGTGAGAGAAAACCTTTAGGCGATAGGGATAAGGTTTATAAACAACAAAAGCATCCTCTATCCAAGGATGAAATAACCCCCGGTACAAAAAAAAAAAAGAAATAATAAATAAACACTACCGAAATTAGACTTATGCTTTCAAAAATCCCATGTGAAGAGAATTAAAGGGTGGTTTACTGGCTTGGATTAAATATTTACAAACTGCATATCTGACAAAGAACCATCATCTAGAACAAAACCTCCAATTAGAAAATGGACTAAAGAAAATGCATTTCACTGCAGAAGATGGCAAACATCAAAATATATTCAGCAAGATCAATTAAATAAAGGTAAATTACAACAATACTAAATACAAATTAATGAAAATTAAAACCACAATGAGGTGTCACAAAATAAAACCTATATGAATGGCTAAAAATTTTAAATATTGGAATTCCAAAAGTTGATAAATATGCAATGAGACTGGATTACTCCCCCACTGCTGGTGCAAAAGTAAAGCCTCAGCGCAGCTCTGAAAAACTTGCATGGTTTCTTGAAATACTCATTACACAAATACTACATGACTCAGTTTCCGACCTGGACATTTCCCCCAGAGAAATGAAACTGTGGGTTCATGCAAAGACAAGCAGAACCAGAAAGCGACATCAGGTCATTAGAGGTGGCCTGGAGGGTGCCACTTCTTAGCCTCAGTACAAATGATCCATCAGGTGCCTTGGTATAAAAGAAACGCCAGGAAATAAGCAAAGAGCCCACATGGAGGAGGACTGATAAAAATGAACTAAAATGATACAGGAATTCAGTGTATCTACTATAATACAAATACATTAGAAAAAAGCTCATTTGAATATTAGCCCACCTATGTGTTACATCATAAACATTTACACATCATATGTTTGTGTGCATGTTGTAGGGCTGTGAGATACACATGCACATATTCATATGAAGATATATTTTTAAAACCAATTCTGCAAAAAGGTAGCAAACACATTTTAAATGAACCCTTCTACTTTTTCCTGGCTGGAGTTGATTTTATTTTATTTTTATTTTACTTCTATAGCTAAGCCAGCTTCTCTTCTGAATATAGGTACTATGACATAGTTTCTCATGTTTAATATCTCTTCCTGAAGTTTAGGAAATGTTTTCATAAAGAACTATGAGCATGAATTATCTATCATTTATGTAGACTTCTTAGAAACTATATAGCTTTGCATCTTTACATCTCAGGACGGCCAGCATACAATCAATCACCTTTTAAGCACAAGAAACTATATAAACTGCCATTCCCTGTTTTACACCAGAGAGAAAAAAATTACTTTTCCAGATCATAAAGTAGTGTGACTAAGATCGACACTATTAAATTGGAGTGTAACATACTTTCTATTATCCCGCATAACTAAATAGCCAATAAAAATGTGCTAATATACCTTTAAAAGGTTAGTGTGGATTCCAAGTTGTGGAAAGTCCATCTGCTGACGAATGCAGCATATGCAGTTCCCTTGCAAGGGGCCCGCACAAAACTATGTGTAAGGTGCTCCACGCTGACCTGTGAAAGCAGTTGTACAAACCAACCACAAACATCCGTATTTGCACTGTTTAATGGGTGAGAACAAATAGTCTCTGTTCTCATTGAAGAGCTTTTCCTGATGGTCCCAGAGTATGCTCATAAATGTAATTTACTCTCTGGCTGCCAAGGCTTCCTGACTAATTGTTCCCTGGTCCCTTATTGCCTTGAACAAGCATTGTTGACTGGTTTAAGTGATCAGGTGGCTTAAACAAGCAGCAATATAATGCATACTTTTCCAAACAGTTTTGTAAATACAGAGAGTACATCATTTGCATAAAAAGATAACACAGCACTGAGATCCCTCAGGCTCAGTAATAAGCTCTTTCTACCAGCCATGAGAAAAGAATAACAAGAGCCCTAAAATCCACCCCCCAAATAGTGAGAAGTTATATTCTCAGATTCTGTGGTTTCCTTTAAGTAAAGCTCCACATGGTCTTCTTGCAGATCATGGTCCCCTGTCACCCTCACCATAGCATTTACACTGTGATGACTGAGTTATAATCCTTGATCCATACTGTGACCTTGAATCTTCCTCCCTACGACTATTTTTACAGGTAAACTTGGCCCTACAGGCTCACTACCACCACCACCATCATCACCATAGATTCAGGTGAATGGCCATGCACGCAGAAAGGTGGCAATGTAAGCTGACACAGGCCATGTTAAATGCAGTAGAATGAATCAGAAGTGACATATGGAGGGCCAGGGATTTAGCCCAGCAGCATAAGCATCTGCCTTGCCAGCACGCGGTCATGAGTTCAATCCCTGGTACAAAAAAAAAAAAAAATATGTAAGAGAAGTAAGATTTAGCTCAGTGGCTTAAGCACCTGCCTTGCAAGCGTGAGGTCATGAGTTTGATCCCTGGTACCAAAAAAAAAAAAAACAAAAAGTGAAGTAAGATATGGAAAATAACAGCAGGAAAGAAGCACCAGTGCAGACTTGAAAGAAGAGTGAATCTTGGTATTTGAAGAGCAGATGAATGAAAATATGTCTTGATAGGTGAGAGTGGATTCCGAAAGAGATCATATTCTAATTGCTTTGGGAAAGGTAAGTTGTTTTTGACAATGAGTACAGAATTGAGGTAAATAAAAGAAAAACAAAACAAAACAACAATAATAAAAAGAACCCCAACTCTGAGCTTACAAAGACAGAGGGTGAGGGTGTAGATGATAACACATAAGTGGGAATGTAGAAATAAGAAATCAAGATAAAGTTTCTTTTATATTTTCTTTGGAATTAAAATTTGACGCTTTGACAGAAGGCTCATAGACATCAAATGGTTAGACTTGGAATGCACTGTAGAATTTGTGCCACCCAACTGATCTGTTGTACAGATAGAGATATTGAGAGTCATATTGAGAAAATATTTAAAACAAAAGTATGCTCTCACTTATATCTTTTACAATAAAATTCTATTGGAAATAAATTATTTTCTAAGAACAATAAAAATAGGCTAAAAATTGGAGAAGGGTGTGGGAATTGTATTCATGTTCTCATCACTGGTACAAAATATTCAACATCTGCAATTTAAAGAAGTTAATTTCGGTTCCTGGTTTCAGAGGGTTCAGTCTATGGTCAGCTGGTTGCAAGGCAGAAGCAGCATGGTGGACACACATGTCAGATGGTAGTTACTCACTGATGGTAGCTGGAAGCAGCGGGAGAGGGAGAGAGAGACAGAGACAGAGAGAGAGGAGATACCAGAGACAAGAAAATCCCTTTGCAGGTCATGACCCAGCAGCTCATCTCCTCTAACCAGGCCCATACCTCTCCCAGCACATTCAACTAGGAATGCTTCAGTGGATTAACTCACAGATGAGCCAATGCCCCCTGATCCACCCACTTCCAAAGAGGCCACCTCTGAACATCTGAGACTCCGGGAGCACGTTTTAGACACAGACTGTAACAGAATAAAACAATAAGCTAAGAAACTGAAAAGGATGAGCAATAATTATTTTAAGAAATGGTGCAAATTTCTAATAACTTTGTGAGTTCTCATTATTTAAACTTTTAAAAAACATACATGCCTTCTGTTAAATCAACTTTAGAACATGGACAAAAGAGAATATCCCCAATTTGTGATTAATTCCACGAAACTCAATTCCAAATGCTGAATTTTAAAAGTTATATTCCAATACTCTTTCTGTAAATAAACTAGTCATTCTCAGTATATACTAAGAAATAAGCTCATAAATTTATTGTAAGAATATATCAAAACTAAATAAAATTTACTCCTCTAATGCAAAATAGTTCAGAATCTATTAATTTAAGAATAATATTCAATCAAATTTATAAAACAAAGTCAACATCAAAAATAGAAGACAAAGATTTATGGTAAAAGCACCACTGTTTCATATAATTTTTAAAAATTTAAATTTAAAAGTACCATATAAAAAGGAATAAAATGCCCTTTTCCCAGCCTCGCTTCCTTCTCTTCCTCCCTTCTCCCTCCCACCCTTTCTTTCTTTCTTTCTTTCTTTCTTTCTTTCTTTCTTTCTTTCCTTCCTTCCTTCCTTCCTTCCTTCCTTCTTTCTTTCTTTCTCTTTCTTTCTTTCTTTCTTTCTTTCTTTCTTTCTTTCTTTCTTTCTTTCCTTCCTCTTCCCATGATGCTAGAAATGAAACAGCCCTCATCCATATTAGGCAAGCGCTGCATCACTATGATAAATCCTCTACACAAAGTTCACTTATTTACATGATAAATATTATGTATCTCAAGCAGGAACATGTGCTTTACTTTAGCAAAAGTGTCTCACATCTTTTATAACCCAGAAACAAGAAAGCTACACCTGCTATCACTGTGATAAATTGGTGTTGTTCTGGAAGTTGTAGCCAATGCGGTACCATAAGGATTAAAGTGAAATTTAGATATTAGAAATATGACTCCAAATTCTCATTCCTGTAATAATATTTTCTAGTGTTTTCCTCAAACCTGAAACAATAATCTAAAACATAGCAAGTTATAAATCCAGTAAATATTTAAAAGTACTCCTTATATGTCTTAAAAGCCAAGTAGAAAGTAAAGGCAAATGACTGTAGTCATAAAGGCAACATAAATAAAGAAATAAAGTGAAAATAAATCTAGCAATAATCATAATTTCTCTCATTTCTCGAACAGTGATTACTATATCAGATGCTATGCTAAGTGCTTTTATATACTTTATTTTATTTAATACTCAATTCTTTCCTGTAAAGACATAAATTACCACCAATCCCACTAAGAGGAGAAAATTTAGATTTTAGATTCAGTGACTTGCTTGAATTTATTAGCAAATAAAAGTGTAGAAATAAGGAAATACTGTCAAAACTTGATGAAGTCGCTTAAGGAAAGTTCGAAAAATTTGAGAAATTTATTTTATCTCGGGATAGGAAGATGAACACCATAAGATAGCAGTGTTCACACTAGTCCTGCATATGCTAAATTTTCAAGTATATTAAAAAGCATATGTAAAGCAACATAAACTCTAAAAATCTGCAGAGGAACAAAATGAAATGGTTGTGGGAGAAGCCACAAGCATGCATATTTGGGTGTGGGAATAAATCAAAGGCTGTGACAGTGCACAGATGACCCGGGAACACTCACCACGCATGTAGCTGTGAAAGAGCAGGATGCAGTCTTTTCTTTGAGGCATTACTTCCTGCAGCAGGTTCAGTCTCAGTACTGATTCTTTGCAGACATTCTTTCCTGCAGCTTCCACAACCGCTACAAGGAATGTGTGTATCCGGCTCATTGGAGAAAGCATTTTTCACATATGTTTCTGTTACATGGATTAAATAACTAGCATAGGTGGGATGCTACACAGAGGCTTATATGACCTTGAATATTGCTGACGCAAAGTATCTTCCATAAACTTGAGTTCAGTGATATGTGGTGGGGGGAGTTGGTCTGTTTTATGTTTATATGACTGAACATGATATTTATAAATGGAAGTTTACTTGACTTACGGTCCTGGAAGGCAGGAAATCCAGTGTCCAGGCACAGCTTCTGGTGAAGGCTTCATGCTGCATCACAGTGAGGCAGAGGTCATCACACAGTGATGCTTAATACTCAGGTCTCACTTTTTCTTCTATAGCCACTGGTGTCACCATGGAACCTTGATTCGCTTGAGTGAACCTTGATTTCACTCATGATCTTATCTAACCCTTACGTTGAAGGTAGAAAAGCCCCACCCCCAAGTACTACCAGCAAATGAATTTAAATATTAAGTCTCTAAAACATAAATTTTGGGGGCCACATTCAAGCCTTTCCAGTGCCTATACAGTGACTGCTACCTCAGGACGAAGGAGAACTCTCTCTGGACTCCGTTTGCTAGGAAGTCTTGTCTTGGCCTGTTATGGATGGCCACAAGAGTTAGGAAAGTTCTTCCGGTCAGCACACAGCTAGACTGCATTTACTACCCTTTCTTGTTAGGTACGGCAGTGTGCAGTGAGACATGGGTATAAGTGATGTGGTATCTTCCATCAAACCTGATCTCAGAGCTCATTCGGTCTCCACCAGTTGTCAGAGATAAAATGCTGACTTTCCTTTGATCGGTTGAAAGAAGCTGCTTGTTTGAAGCCTTGCTTGTGTGACCAACTGTCCTGTCTGCTGCTGTGACAAACGCTTGAGAAAATCAACTTGAAGAAGGAAATAATTATTTTGGCTCATGTCTCAGAGTTTTGATCCGTGGCTGCATCATCCCATTGTGTTGGGCCTGTGATGAGGCGAAATGTCATAATACAGCTTTATCTGCTTCTTGCCTTTTTATAGAGAGAAAAACACATGGTGGACACCTCAAAACTTCTGTTCCTGTAGATGTTGGGTCTCTTGAAAGAGGGGAGGGGACAAAGTCCTGCCTTGTAGTATTGCAGGAAAGGACGTGGCTTTCTCCCTCACCTGTATCCACACCTGCCACCAATCATGTGTCTCTTATCACCACAAGGTTCACAAACACTGGGGAGGATGCGCTGTTAATGGAAGCTGATCTGGTTTGGGGGTATGTGCACCCATGCACCTGATACAACTATATGTTTGTTTCACCTCTCTAATATTCATAAAAATTTCAGGGAAGATGAGTATGGAAAAATCATCTATCATCAGGAATTTAATCCTTTTGAAAGAAGGTTTAAAATGTGACAGTTACCAACAGAAATTACATGAGTGAATGTAAGCCCTTTCTGATATTACCTACTTAATAATCATGCTCCCAGGCCTGAAGCTCTGAAATCCTATTTAAATAGGGATATTGTCCAGTGTTGTTCAGGGACATACTTTTCATGACCCAAATATCTGGCCCCCTATTGAAAGCCCTGCGAAGAGTTCTAGAAGCCTGGCCCTCATGTCACATTCAATGACAAGCGGTATTTTCCTGAAAGACTCAGAACTCATGTTAGAGAAGGAGCGAATCAAGGTTAATTTACATTTCTGAAACTATGCTCTGAGTTATTGTATGCTGACATGATTGAGTCTCAAAAAGACAACCAAAATAATATAGTAAAGTACAACTTTAATGCTATTAAAAGCTGAGAATAGCCATGATTAATTACTTTCAGAGTTGAATGGAAGAACAGAGGACTCCCGGAGTCAGTTTAATTAATCACTTGGTTTAGAGTTAATACACTCTCCCCAGCTTGGTGAGAAAGAATGATCCACAATGAATAAATGGTGTTTACTACTCAGGAAATTAACACAAACTCTTAATCTAAAGAACATCTGAGGTGTCCCTGCATCATGTGTTTTTCTATTTCTTTAATGTAAAAAAGGTAAACAAAACTACTTTTTTCTGGTTTTGATAAAATGGAGAGCAGAGCAGTCTGAGCAGCTCAAAAAGCCTTGGTGAAGAGGCGGCCACTTCATTTCTGCTGTGTGCATCTTCCTGCGTACATGTGCTGGCCTCCTCTTGATGCTAGGAAATCAAAATCCTACTGAGGCCGGCCACAGCCAGGGAGCTCGGGGTGCAGGAAAGCGTCTGGCCCTCAGGCAGTGCCTTGGATCAGTAGGCACAACCAAAGTGGGCAGCTCTGTCCCCAGACTGCCCATTTCAGCTCAAAGTGTCTGCCTCAGCTAGCGAGCACCTGAGATTAACCATGTGGTTTCAAACGCTCCCCTGTATCATATGATGGCAGGAAGCAGCCAGGAGATCGAACGAGAGTTTATTGGGGCAAGGATGGCATGTGGTGGGGGAGCTTTGATATCTCAAAAGCGAATCGAACAAAGCAAGCACAGGTGAGGGTAGGTCCAGCAGTGGACCCCAGAGCCGCCCTGGTGGCTGCCCCGTGTGCCTGCCCACTGAAGCCTCCTGACCTTGACCTTGTGCTCTGGGAAGAGACACCAGGAAGCGCCTCCAGAGCAGTGGTCAGTGCCTGCTCAAAATCTTGCATTTTTCAGATGTGGTATTTTCCAGTATTGTGTCATTGAACTTTTTGACTCGTCATAATATGTAAACTTTTGAGCAGTTAGAAATAGGTAGGGGCAGAATTAGCCAGGCTTACCTGAGTCTAGGAAATATCACTAGGGGAGAGGAGAAGAATATATAAATTTATTTTATTTACAATGAATGATGAGTAATTACCTTTCTCATCTGAAATCTCACCAAATAAAGGTAATTTGTTCACTAATACAAATTCTCCTTCTACAAACTTCTTTCAAAAACCAACATGACTAATCCACATTTGTCAAAGAAGTATATTTGGAATTTTATATTTGAGAATGGAAACTTGATCATTTTGCTTCAGACATTGTTCATACACTCAAACAACAAAATCAACACAAGTGTTGATACATATGACATAACAACTATGTATGACAATTTCTAAGGTGAAACTAAAATCAGCACAGAAGTAAAATGACATTTAATAGATCAATTTCTAAGGTCATCTCGTAAAATGAAAACAGTACACATTGAACATTACCTGGACCATCTATCTCTCCAGCGCAATACACTTGCGCTGAATGAGACCGCTCTGTCTTTCCTCGTGTACAGGTAGCGCTCATCTGTGCTGGGAACATGCTGTCTAACTGGTACCTGTAAGCACCAAATGCCACTGTGTGTCACTGATCACTCAATTCTGACCCCAGTCCTGACGCACATGCTTACTTCAAGCTCCACTCCTTGGATTCTCCTCTTTTCTCTTGTGACTCCTCACGTTCTTGTTTTCCCTGCCTTCATTTCTCCCTGGACGAGGGTGTTTAACTGAACTAATCAAAGATAAAAGTGCATATGGCATCAGTTCTCGCTGCCTTGTTGATTTTTGTCTGTGCAGTATAAGCATGAAACTGAATGATAGCTGTACTACCACTTAGATGGGCAAATGATCAGCCTGGATTTGCAGGGAGGGAGGATGGTCATCTTCTGTGCCTCCAATGGCATTGAGCTTCTTAGACAATACCTCCACCACCTGGCCATTTGAGCCAGAATCACTTCATAATAATGGTGGTGACACGGATAAGAGTGGTGCTGTCATTATTACGATGAACCACAGCAGGAAGAAGGAAGAGGAGGAGGAATTAAGATTGCAGTGGCTATGGAACACCTTCATATGCCAATCACCGAACTAAGTATTTTTCTTGGATTATATTCTGCAACAGCTGCAAGAAGCAGTACTGCTTTGTCGCTCCCAACTGAAAGGTAAGCACGGTGATGCTTGGTAACTTGCCGGGACTAGTACAAAATCCATGACCTTTGATGTTAGAGCCTGTGGTAATAATGATCAAATTATGTACCTGAGTCATCTCCAATTCTGTCCTCTCACCAGTTTAGTTTCTGGACAGATTCTGCTGCCTCAAAACTCAGTTTCTTTTGCTATGTCCCTGCCAACTCTGCTAAGTTCCCCTTTTCTATCCTGGGCTGTAAAGATTGGTATCTGCCAAACTAGCTTAATTCCAAGTAATCTTCAAGTCTTGAACTCATTCTGCCCTGTGCTGTGAAGGTGTATTACTGGAGAAAAGCGCTCCCCTACTGCTCTCATCTTAAACTTCCTCCACAAGTCCCGTTACTGCAGAGATTCTGCCCGGGCTTTAGGGGGGCATAGAGAACACCTGTGACCTTGCTCCAGGCTCCGCTTGGAATTGCATCCTCTGTCACACCTCCGCCACCAGCTCCTGGCTCAAATGACTCCGTGTTCCCTTAGCTCATCCTTGCTCTCCTCCTGCCACTGACCTCATTTTCCCAGCTCCCGTGCCCAGCCTTCTTCTTTTCCTAGAAAACACTTCCCTATCCCTCAGGTCCCACACTGAGCAGTCACCTCAGTCGTGACATTTTCTGGCACAGGGTGCTATTCCTGCCTCTACGATAGCACCGCACCTCTCCTGTGAGGACTGTCTGAGTGGAAACCTGTGTTCTCGCTAAGAGCGGTGACCATGTGACATCTGAAATGCCTTGGAACCCAGCACACACCTGTGTTTTTTAGTCTCCTCTCCTAAAGTGTAACTGCTGTGCCTGCAGCGGTGAGCTGAGAGTGATCTATTGTCCGCCTGTAATTAAGTGTACAGGTCATCCCTTCAATCTGGATAGACTCTTCCTATTCCCATCTACCAGAGTCATTCCTGTATTTTAAAATCCACATCAAACATCATCATCTCCTCAAAGCTTTTCCTAACTGGAAATAGCACTTTCCCTCTGCAACTGCCACAGAGCTCCCTGAACTTGGGCTGCATCTCCCCCACCCTGTCATTTTCCATTTTACATCAAGCTGCTCTCTCCATGGTGTAGCCCTGCCATTCTAAAGCATCCCTCTAAGCTTTGAAGTCTTTCTTAGTCATCGCTATGCCACCTTCACACCCAATCTTCTTGTCCTTAGTTTCTTTCTCCCTGGCCCCAGGTCTGCAAAGTGAAGGTTGGTGACCAGTGTCGGGGTGAGTCTCACTCTCATCCTTCATGCCCCCCTTTGCAGCAGAAAGGTATCTAGGAAGCAACAGAGGAACAAGAAATAGTAAGTTCTAGAAAATGAGCAGAAAGTTGTCCTTTGGCTTATGCATCTGAGACTGGTTGTATGAAGACCCACTTCTGTCTGATTTGAGTGCACTGAACTGAAAGTTGATAAAGCTCTTGGTGAAGCACTATGATCATCATAGCTAGCATACCTTCTCTTTGTTTATTTGTTTGTCTATCTTTGGGACAGGTCTTACTCTGTAGTTCAGACTGGTCTTGAATCTTCTACATAATCCAACTGGCCTCTAACTCATGGCAATCCTCCTGGCTCAGCCTCCTGAGTGCTGAGATTATAGGCGCGTGCCTCCATGCCCAGCCCATATGCTTGCATTTGCTAGGTTTTCTGCCAAGCATTTTTATGCATTTGATCATTCTTCACAACAGCCTGCTAAAGTAATACTATCAATATAGGAGAAATATAACTTCCAACCTGCTAGATGTGCTGAGTTTGTGTCCCCTGAAACCGAACAATGAATTTCAGAGAACAACAGAAGTTAAGAGTAGGAAAAATTTATTGAGAGATAGCTCCTGAGAGACAGAAGAGGTCCCACGTAAGCTGCCACTGAAGCTGTTTGTCGGGGGTAATTTATGCAGCAACGTCACAATGTGGATGTAACACAGGTCAAGCAACAAGCACCCTAGAGGATGAGAAACATGGCTGCTTAGCCAATGTTTATCTAATAGGGAAATGAGTCGTGTAGCAGGGGTATATGGGGAGAACATGTTTGGGAGGGGATGGGTCCAGATGCTCTGGTTACCCACCTAAGTGTCTGATGCCTATCTGTATTTAATAGGCCAGAGTTGGTGACCCTATTGGCACATGTGCTACAGCTGGCTGTTTCTATTGCTGAAAGCTGGAAAAGTTTTGCCGTCACTGGTCAAGATGGTGCTAATTACAGTATATTCTCAGGTTATCGTTTAGCCCTTAGGGAGCCAGGTAGATCTGACCACTGCATCTTTAACTTGAGAGCTGGCCTGCTTCAGATATTCCTCTAGCCACAGTTCTGACCTCTCTATTTTCTCTGCTGTCTTTCTTGAGAGCCCAGTCCCTGTATGACTATATATTTATTTCTACCTAACTTAGCTGCCTATAATATGATTGCTAATTTTGCAGCTCAGAAAACAATGCTGTGGAAGGGTTATGTCACTTGTGTAAGACCACAGACATTAGAAGTGGCAGATCTGGGTGTGGCATTTGATATATATATGTATGTATAGATAGATAGATAGATAGATAGATAGATAGATGATAGATAATTTTTTTCCCCTCTGCTTCCTTGTTCCTGTTTCTTGATTTTAACTGCAAAAATCTTAGGAATTTTCAAAGTGATAAACATCTTTTTCCATGCTAATGAGTTGCCCATACCAGGCCACTCTAGGGCACTGTAAGACAGGGGAGCTGATGACCAGAAAGAGCAGGGCAGGAGTAGATGGTGGGGACTTGCAGATCCACTGCCCAAACTGCAAAGTGGGAAGGGGGTTTGACAACTGGTAAATGCTTTCATGAATCATTGCCCTATAATGAATCTCCCTTAAAAACCCCAAAGAACAGCACTGGAAGAGCTTCTGTAAGTTTCTGGGAGGTGGTGCTGCCTTCATGTGGAGAGAGGACACGGTAGCCCCAGCCCCTTCTGAACAGTTTGCCTTGTCCATCGCTGCAGCTGACGCTCATTGACATCCCTTGTAATAACCTGTGTAATAAATCAGAAAAGATAAGTTATCTCATCTCAGATCAGCTCTGAGTCTCTCTAGCAAATTAATTAAATCTGAGGAAGGGGCTGAAGGGAGCCTGATTTACAACCTGGCGGTTAGAAGTGAACACACTGAGGGTTGCTTGTGATGGGCCTCTAGCATGTAGGGTAGCAATCTTGGGGACCAAGCCCCCGTCTGTGCGATCTGATGTTGTCTCCAGATAAGAGAACTGTGCTAGGACATACACCTGGCGTCTGCTTCAGAGCAAGCTGCTTGCTTGCTGGTGGCATCACCAGAGGGAGCACAGTGCATTTCTGTCTGACTTGATGGTCAATTCTTAACAATGTTCCTTTCTTTAGAAATTTTCCTAACTCGCCATAGCAGAAAAAGGAAAGCAGTAATGCCCCATTTCTTGGGGATTCATTAAAAGCAAGGTTTCTCAACCTTGGCGTAACTGACGTTTTAAGGTGGGTGAGTCTCTGTGGTAGGTGTCTGTCTTGTGCATTTCAGAATATTTGCAATCTCTGTCCTCTTCCCACGGCATGCTGGGCATGCTCCTGCCCCTCCACTACACTTCCCATTGTGACCGTCAAACATGTCTCTATTGCCAAGGGACTATTTGAGAATCATTTAGTTTGAAAGGCAAGGAGAGCCTCTTTGGTTGGGTTAGCACTTCCAATCCCGATTCAGGTAACATGCTAAACAGACTGCACTGCCAGGATTACATTGCAACTTAACTAGAGAACTCATCTGAGGTGTGCAGCCACTGGAACAGCTTCCTTGGGTGCTTGCTCTAATTCATGACCAAGTGAGCAAAGTGCATCAGCACTTTGAACTGAGCTTGAGGCCGTTGAGAGAGGAGCACGCCTTTTCCCTGAGGTGGGAATGGGAAAAAGCATTACTAGTCATTCTGTTCCTGAGCATCGCATTTAGTTCATGTGGAGTCAAATTTCTACTTTCTTACCCTGATAAAATCTGGTTAAAATGAGAACTGAGGGTTGAAGACATGGCTCAGTGGTGGAGTGGTAGAGTGATTGCCTATTCATGGCCATCAAAAAGTACTTAGAGGGGAAATATCTGAAAAAAAAAAAAGTAGGACCTGTCCCAAGATTTTTTATGATAATAGGACTATGTGTTAATGGATCATTCACATGGAATTTTAGATCTCTCTCTCTCTCTCTCTCTCTCTCTCTCTCTCTCTCTCTCTCTCTCTGTCTCAGTTTCTCGGCAGAGTCTCACTATGTAGTTCAGATTGACCTTTAACTCACTACATAGCCCAGGCTGGCCTCCAACTTGTGGAAATCTTCCTGCCTCAGTCTCCCAAGTGCTGGGGTTACAGGCATGCAACACCATACCCAGCTTGGAATTTTAGATCTTTAAAAATTGATAGCCTTTCAAACCTCCCATTTACTATCACTACACAAAAAAAGGCATGGTCGTGGAGGGTTAGGTACTTCCAGTCTAATACCTCATGAAAGATTGCGTAAAATCTGAACAAAGTATTAGTTAACTGGACCCACCAAACAACCTTGTGGTTTTAAAAGACACAAAGCTGAAAGTCAACATGTTTTAAGTAAAGCTCTTAAGATGGAAGCACAGGCAGTGAGACTGGAATTCTTAGCTTAGAGCTGGCTAAGGTGAAGTCATCCTTCTAGCTAGAACCTCAGATTTTACTGTGTGATCTGCACCCTGGTCTCCCCGCTCACCAGCTGAGCTATTACAAAAATGTAACCTTGAGATTTGTCAGGTTTCTATCAATAAATACAAAGAAACCCTCGACTGTACTATTTGTGTGACTTCTGTAAAGAGTAAGCAAAAGGAAAGAGCTCCACGTCCTCCCAGGGGGAAGGTATCCTCAGCCACATTCTTGAAGAATGGAATTTTATAAGCTTACTGTGTATTAACAGCATTGTGGAAACGAGGTGAGAAAAAAGAATCCTAGTGTCTTCCTGTACCAGCTCTGCAGCTTGGGATAAGTCACTCGAATTTTCTTGCATCTCAGTTTTCTCATCTACCAGGTGAGGATAATAACACCTGGGTTGTAAAGGTTTGGGGGAGCTTTAGTATTGTGACTTATTTTCCTTTTCTCCTCCTGGGCTTTTCTGTGCTTGCCAGGAAGGGTATAAACTATTTAAGGACATTTCATATACTATTATTCCAGTACAAGAGGCTTTCTCTCTGCTGCTTATACAGGCCCTTATTCATTCACCCAGCAGATTGATTTTCTCTGCTGCTAGCCAGCAGTTACAGGCAGAAAGAAGTCCCAGACGTTCAGCTCCATTCACTTCGGGCAGCTCTTTCATGCACTCTCTGCTGCACAAATGTCTGTTATTTTCTATTATTTATGCTCCTGTCATTTCTGTAAGATCCCATGTAGTTTATACTTTGTCGAAACAGGGACGTTATTCAGATTTGGCTGCCGACATGTTTTGGCATGCTTGGAGAAGCTGGGAGGCAAAGCACCGCGGTCCACAGAAAGCCCCGAGTACCCTCGCCTTCGCCTGTCTTCCATCTGCTGCCCTGCCCACCCCCAGGGCGTGTAGAGAAACTGCCGAGCCACAGCACAGCAGAGCAGTCCTGTGTAAGAAGGAGCTGTTTACCAAGACGCTATTTTTGAGATCAGAGTGCCATTTAAGTGGTGTTTTGCTGAATTTGACCTTCAGTAGGATCTCTATTATCTTAAAAGTCTGTCATTTGATTCTCTCCCAGGACATTTGCTGACAGCAAGTGGCATGTCTCAGCAACTGTCCAGATGACTGTGAGGGGAAATGTCAGAAGCAGTAGGTGGATGGTCAGTGTTTTCTACTTCAAATAGCCTGTGGATTATGGGTGACTTTAGCCAGGGGCTTCCAAGGACCCCTGGAACCCTTCACAAGTTCTTGGGAGGGCTACCCCAGAAAACCAGCTAGTGGACCTGAGTTTGGGGCTCCAGCCCCTTCATACTTACTTAAATCAGAGCAGCTTAGAGTTAATCTATTTTTAATGCACTAGAATAATTCATGAGATTTTTAAAAAACAGTTGTATTACTAAAAAGACATTTGAACATATCTGAAATGGTGCCTTTGGGGCCTTGGGTGGAAACTGCAATCCCTCTGTAAAGGGAAATGATTGTAGCTTTGAAAATCAGTAACTCAAGCAGTTACTAAAATGTGCAGGATATTAGGGGGAAACACTGAAGGTGGTCAGAACTGAGAGGAGAAAGGGAAACAGAACACTTCGGAAAACCAACAATCACCTCTCATCTTTTTCTTCATGACTCAACTTCTTACAAATATCCTGTAACTCCCTTCACTTCCACGCGTCCCATTCACAGTGAACCCACTGTTATCTGACTTCTCTCTGCACTGCCCTCTAACACCCAATTCCTCCTCGTGACGGTGAAATATGCCTCTCAGTCTCTCTCACTCCACATCTGTGGCATGGGATGCTGATGGCGACTTTCTTCTTTCTGAAACCACACTGATCCCTTAGCCTCCAGGAGCACAGATGTGTCTGGTTGTCCTCCCACCTCTCATCTGTCTTTCTTGAGGGTATCTCCCCCCGCCATCAGTTGGTCAGCAGTTCTCTTGTCTGCTTAGTATTCTCTCTTCTTTGTTTACTCATCCATCCCCATGATTTCAGTTATATCCAAGGGTTCATGACACTTAAAAATTTCTCCAAACCCAGGGCTGTAGACTCACAAATGGTCACTGTATATCCAGAGACACTTCATCTCAAAATAGCGAAATCCTGTTTGGTCATCTTCTCCATTACTTTGTCCTCCATCTTCAGTTAACATGACATTCATTACTACCAGCCTCATCATTACCCACAATGGAAACCCAACCATCGTCCTTGACCCAGAGTCTTCAACTGCATCCCAATCTATCTCCTCCTCTGTATTTATCAGACGAGAGAGAATCATTCTGACTTCTTCCATGTTTTCACTTTTCTTCTCTCCCTCTTCCACTTCTTCATTTAACCTACCTTCATCTACCACCCAAATGGCAGCTGTGACTTCCTAGCTCATCTTCCCGCATTACCTGTGCCTGCCCCAGCCCATGCCCCATACCTCAGGCAAATTGAAATTCTAAACTGTAAGTTTAATTAGCTCTACCCTTTAACACCCTGTAGCCATTTCTCACTTTTCTGGAGGAAACCCCAATGGTTTATAACAGTGTGCAATATTGCTGCTGTTCAGCTGTACATTTTGTGCCTTGATATTTTGTTGAAATCTGAGTTTGAGCATTTTCCTTGTCCTGTGTTCTTTCTGTGCACTGCTCTTGCCTTTAGCTACACTGTTCTTCTGGTTCTTTACCTGACTTGTAACTTAGTTTTCACATTTCAGTGTGCACTTTACTTCCTGCTGGAAGCATTTGCTGATTGCCCAAATTATGGAAAACTCACCACCCACATGCTCCACAGCCATACTCACCCCATCCCCAGGATGGGCTTGAACCATGGTGTTTGCTCTAAGCTACATTGTTAGCTCTTCTTAAATTTTTTTAATTTGGAGTCAAGGTTTCACTACATCTCTTAGTTGCCCTATTAGGACACAAACTTGTCATCCTCCTACCTCAACCTCCCTCTGTGCTGGGATTACGGGTACGTACCTCCAGACCTTGCTTGTATCTTCTCTTGTCTTGATTTCAAAAAAGTATTTTAACTCTTCAAAATAGCACAAAAATACATTGAAGTATGGTAATACAGAATCATGGGCCATTATTCTGCAGTAGATGAATGGGTGGAACTGTTCTCAGAAACAAGAGAAATCAAGGAGAGGGCACCCGGGAGAAGGATCAGGCAAACAATGAGTCCGGTGAGTGGGCTCTATGGTGACTACGCATGACATTTCCACAGCCAAATCAACTATAATACAGCAAACCAGAGGCCATGAATGTGTGGGCCACAGGTGGGAGCTCCTTTCAGTCCCTCCCCGCCTCCAGCCAGAGGACCGGAGACTGGCAGCTCACCTGAACCCAGAGGTGACCCTCTTACAAACTTTACTGCCTACATTTTGAGTGAAGGACAGGGAAACCCAAGACACTGCCCTAGACCAACGACTGGCCCTCAAATGCAGGGTGGACCCAGCCTGGGGATGACACAGCAAGACTTGGAGAGCTGAAAGCTGGTGGTGGCCTGAGTATCCCTATGAGTGGCGACATGCCACTGCTTCTGTCCTCTGGTCTTTCAGTGAGAATGGGAAGAAGACCAGCACCCTGGTGTTCTCTTGAGTCTGACCCTCTAGGTGATACAGTCACATATCACACTGTATTGCTATTGTTGATTTACTTTTGCTATCTCCTATCTAGACTTTAAATATAAAAAACACAGAAACCCATTACAGCACCAACACTTAGTAATGTACTGAGCATTCAGTGAAGAAACCCCTGTGAATAAACAAGTGAAAGCTCTCTGAAGAACAAAGAAGAAAGTGTTTTCAATTAAGAACTCAAGACAGTTGGCATTTGAGATACATAAAAAAAGAAAGAAAGAAAGAAAAAGAGCTTAGCAGTGAGGAGTTTAGTTCTGGTGTTAATGGGATTATTTTGTAACATTTGAAGGAAGTGTCATTTAAAATATGTAAATGAAAACATGTGGGATTTAATGTTTAAAGATATAAAGTCACAGATATAAAGTCAACTACATCTGTTCAGCTGGGCAGCTGGGATTCTGAGATGAGAGAATACATGGTAGAAAAAGAAGACCTAAAAATTGAGAGGGACTTCCACATACAAGCACCAAGTCTTTGGTGGATCTAGACCCAATTAATAAACTCTCAAAGATACCTCTCATGAGTAAGACTTTTGCTAGGTCCTAGGGACTCAGAAATGAGTAAACTATCTTGAGTAAATGAGTTCAGAACACAGAAAGAAAAACCATCACAAACAACAGTAGTAAGAAATTGTTGTGTTGAGTCCTAAGCACAAAAGTTAAAGGGACAACTATAATTGCATATGGAATGGAATTACTAACTCTAATGCTTTTCAGAAGACACCTAGAAGAGGTGACCATTGCACTCAGTTATGAAGAGCAAATAGATAAGACTTGATCCAACTGAGAAGAGAGAGAACATTAGAGCTTTAGGGCAAAGATGGCAGCCATCACAGGCCTTGATCATTAAGGAAAACTGGAGAGCAGTGCCAAGAAGTGCATGTCAGGAAGTGAAGCATTACAGAGAAAAAAAAAACAGGAGGGCTGGGTCCTGACCCCAACCACCAGGTTAGGGTGATGTAAACCAATAAGCAGCCAACGGATATGTAAAAGAATTTAGTAGCGTCATCCTGTGTACCTTTGAGGAAATCTACTCAACTTACTGGAAAGTGAAGAGCTGCAGGAGCCAGAGATGAGAGCTGAGGAAATAGTTCAGGGAACTTTGGGTAACTACACACAACTGACTGTTTGTGGAAATGATAGAGTGTACATTTCTGGGAGAGAGACAGAGACAGAGACAGAGACAGAGACAGAGACAGAGACAGAGAGGGGGCTGAAGGGAGGGAGAGAAACTGGCTGTATGCTAAAAGAAGGGAGCCCAAGGAGCATTTTCTGCTTCATTAAATCTTTACATGCTGGATTTTCTCACAATTGGTACCTTAGCAATCTTATTCTTTCCTCACAGTTTGAAAAGGTCAAATTTCTGAATTCATTCCATCAGGTGAAGGGCGACTCAGAGAAAAGATAATGAAGCATATTACAGGAGATAAAACAAGGAGTTTTCTAATCTGTAAAATGACTTTGTGCTACTCAAGCAAATCCATCTGCCAGGTTTCATCCTGTGTCTACAGTCCCTTCCTAGGTTCAAGGGCAGTATTTTCCCCCAATATGTTATATACGAAATATTAAAGTACCAGGTACATTTGGAATATTTAGATCAATGCATTTGCTAAAATATCAATACAACAAGAACAGCTGGCTTGTACCCTCCTCTGAAAGAAAAAAGTCTCTATGAATGTTCCTGAGAAATCTGTCATCTCTTCCTCAAGAAAAGTGACAAGTGAGTTATACAATGGGGGCTTCAAAGGTTCAAACCATATTGCATGGCAGATGCTTTGAAACCATTATTCAGAGTCTGCCTGGGCCCCCTATTGCCCTCTGATTCCCTTGAAGCAATTTACAACCTACTCTCTCTTTGCATCAGTTACACTGTGACCACATTAATCCAAGAGATGCATTAACCTCACCTCTACTTCATTTTTTCTGAAGCCCCCATACTCCTCACCTCGTACCACCGTCTCTGTATGCTATGCTCTTTCCTGCATTGTCTAAAGCAGGATTATTACAGAGATGTGTTAGTGCAAATAACCAGCTTGATATATACTGAGCTTTTACCTAATTCTCTACTTCTGGTCCTTCCTGCCTTTGTTCCACCATAAATCTACTAGCAGCTTTCACATTTGAAGATAATGATTTTTCCTATTTCTATTTCATATTTTTTCCTAATCATTCTCACCTTAAAATTAATCCAGGTTAACATTTTGTATGATGCTCACACTGCATGAAACTCCGTAGATTGTCCTTAGATCCACATCTTAGAAATACTCAGTAATGTTCATTATAATGTTACTTTCAACAATCTCTTATTGTTGACATATTGAGACTACAAAATGTTTTGCATTTATAGATCCTGTTGAATTCATGACTATTAGCTACACAGCAGCAAATCATGAGAATTAGAGCTGCAAAAGCCTTATTAGGACTGAAAGTCCATCTCCAGAGGCAATATAAGAATGTTACTTATAATTCAACATTTATTAAGCCTCAAACAGACTAGGCTCTTTACAGAGAAAAGAGCGGGGTGAACTTTCAGCCCGAGTTCGTTACCATCATCCTGTCCATTTTTCTCTTTAAAGCACTCCAGAAATTGGGCATCTAATGGTTTTCACAAACCAGGATCATGTGGCTTGATAAATTTTTCAGAAAAGAAGTATTTCCTGGTATCTAGCCTATATATTGATTTGAGAGAAGGTTAATTTATCCTATACTAGTTAAAGAATTTGGACCAAAATAGATGTATGAAATATGAACACAAGGAGCAATTTCTTTCAGAGTTCCATTGTTTTCTTTCTGATTTTTAAGGATAGAAGAAAACCAATTCACAGACTGCATTGTTTCATACTTTGTGATAACTAAGTAGCTGACTAATGTCCTCATATTTCTTCTTTCTTCCTTTCTTTTTTGATGAAAATGCATTTGTAGATATACCTGTCAGCTAATAAAATATATTAAGTAGTGCTTGATCCATGGAAGGTTTGTGGTATATTTTGTTTAGGTGCACATAAAATAATCACATGCTTTTGTGGTAATGTGTCTTGTGGTATATTTGGCTCATCTTTGCATTGCTAATTTAAAAGCACTGGGAAAAGTAAACTGGCACTGTGAATATGAACCCTGCTTTAAAGAATTCATTGATTCAAATGCACAGTTCTTCAATACACCTATAAGCCAGGTAGCTCTGCAAATCAGAGAATGCAAATTAGCTGCCATTCACACCAGGATTTTGATTACCGTTCAAACCTACTTTGAATAAAATATAGCATTGTTTACTGAGTGAGAAGCTTCAAAATAAAATAAAATTAGATCACTGTGGAGAAGGAATAGTGAGAACAATCAAGACAATAATGCCACCTCTTCTGTTTCTTTCAGTGGATTGAATTAAATAATTCAAGTATAGACTCATTATTTAAATTAAAAAAATGTTACACAAACCATATAGCCAGCAGATGAGTGGAATATAGTACTCTATCTCCTCCCTTATTTCAGTGCCAAGATCTATGCATTCAGTGCAGATACCTTGGGCTGCAGTTTATAATCCTTCTCTTATGTTGGTTCTTCAAATAGAATGGCACACAAAGAGTTTTTAAAATCCCATGATATTTGCTCTGTAATAAATGAAGCCTTGATACTGATACTCCCAGGGGACACTGGGAGTACACTGGGTGGTACATTGGTTTCCAAATGTTCTCCTTGCGTACTCCTCCCAGCCACTATACCTTTGCCTCAGTCAAGCAAAGCTCACAGGGAGAATGCATCACTAAAGTATTTGTCTAAAACCAAAAACTGTTCACCATGAGTCTAATATTATCCAACCTGTGTCACTACAGGTAAAGAAACAATGTGCTAAAATATTTACAGTTGAAAGTACAGAATCGTCACGATTTTAATTCAATTGTAAGCAGCTGCAATGCACCATAGCTGTGTGAGGAGGCTAGCTTTGAAAGAAATTTTTAATAGCTCTTGTCTTCTAGTCAGAAAATGGTGACTGCAGACTTGGCACTAATTAATTATGTGACATTAGAAACACTCGTGCTGGGATTTTTTGGGTTTTGCTTACTTTTTTTTCATTAACTGAGATTTTTATTGGTACATTTTAGGTAGACACAGTGATCACATTCATTCTAGAGAATTTGTTCCTGTAAATGATACAATTTAATTCTTTCTTCCCATTTCCCCTCCCATCAATTCCTCTCCTCCTTATTTAAAAGACTTTGTTTTCCTTTTAAAATAAAAGTGTTGAACTAAATAAGTTTCAGGTGTTCTGCTACCAAAAATACCATACTTACAAAATTGGGTGCTGTCAAAACATTCTTCATAGATCTTAATATGAGGTCATAGGTAAGCGCTGACTCTGGATAATAGCAATTGTATCCAATAAAATTCTGATATGACATGAAACATTTACAAGGTAGCTCTGAGGAATTCCATTCCTTCATGAGCATTAACAACTAATCATGGAAACTTTGTCCCAGCCTCACAAGAAAGTTTTCCAGATAGAGACTAGGAAAGCAAAGCTCAAAGACGGGGAAGAGGTCCCCCATGGGCCTGCAGGAATGGAGCTCAGGGCTGACTGCGAAGGCCTTGTGGTGTGTGTCTGACTAGAATTCGGGCAAGAAGATCTGACACCATTTTCAACATTTTTCAATATTGTATCTCAGAAATCAATAAATTAGAATGATGATACCAAATACACCCCAATCTTCCCATTGTGCCAGACACTGTTGTCGGCACTTTGCAGATAGTGTATATTTGAATTCTATAATAATCTTAAGTACAAACAGAGGAAGATGAAAGGAGAAACAGGTCAAGGTCAGCCAACAACTGAATATAAGATTAAGACTTGAACCCCTACATCTGACGTCAGAGCTT
Organism: Dolichotis patagonum; assembly: GCA_004027295.1. NCBI lineage: Eukaryota > Metazoa > Chordata > Mammalia > Rodentia > Caviidae > Dolichotis > Dolichotis patagonum. The sequence continues at coordinate 27,273 of PVJX010006098.1, read as the reverse complement.
GTTATCCACGATGCCCCTACAGATAGAATGAAGTGCATTCGTAAGCTAAATGGAGGAAATGCTTGTAAAGCTGAGTCGCTGCGTAGTTATTTGAACGAAAACCATTTTTTGGGGGTGATCATATTGTGGGTCTTAACTTCCAATCATACTGAAAAATACATTATCTGGTGAAATCTGATCCAGTGTGCACCAAAGTATTTCCAGGAATCATTATTTACCTTATGTTCCTGATCTGTCAGCTCTTTTAGCTCAGCACTAATCTCTAATGTGTCCCCATCCCACATGGGGACTGTGAAGGTGCCTGGCGACTCTAAATAAATCCATGTGAACCATCACAACAATGGTGGTTTGCTTTTCTATTTCAACATGCTATGTAATAAGTAGCATGTAAACTGGACATGTGAAAACTGAGTTATATGTCTATATATTTTAATGTACAGGGAGCACTAGGCTATCAAGCATGTTAAATCATGGAAACTGAAAATCAAGAAATCCATGAAATAAAAGTATTTGTTGAATCATGACACATGTTAGCCACAAAAAGAATTGACCACCTCCAAGGAACAGTTCCCACAACTACAAGCCCTGGGCTAGGTGGTAGCTGAAAAATGTCCATGGGACCAGAACTAAAAGTTTTTAAAATCAACTCTGGGGAAGGAAAACTCTGTGACTGACATTGGCTATAGATAAGAGGGGTCCAATAACACAAAGTAGCAGAAGTTTTGGGCTAAGAGAGCAGTATTTAAGGAGAGTGCTTGGGGCTTCTGGAGGGGTTGGGGTTCACAGCTGGGGGTGTTTATTTGTAGCATAGCAGCCCCGGGGGTCAGCAGTGATTTCATTAAAGTTCCAACATAGACAGTCTTCTTGGTGTCTGCCCCATCTTCAACAATCATTTACCAGTTACCACTTATTTGTTCTTTCCTCCACCTTACGACCTTTGCATTTAAATTCAGGGCATTTCAGAACTTTTCTTACATGGTTTAGAGCAGAGAATCTTTTGTTTTAGATTTTTGGATAAATTTCTATCTGGGATTCCCACTTTTCATGTATCAAGTTATTATAAGGGATAGCATAATAGAACAGTTCAATGTTTGGGACGCATCAATTCTGAGGTTTTCTTTTTAGGTAAAGGAAGTCCTGCTGACATTTCACTCTCTCATGAGATTTTCATTTATACTAAATATGCATAAGTTGTATTATCCTGTGACCTAGAAATACTACATTGTTCAAATGGTTGTATTTCTGGCTACAGCACGTTACATCATATTTTTGTTAGAAAGTAATATTCCAGTTTAGATTCTTTAGTCAAAACCATCACACTGTGTCCACAGATAAAAACTGACAGGAAAGAAAACAACTAGCAAATGAAAATTCAAAACAGGTTTCTCCTTATGGTTTTCAAACAACCAGCTCATTAAATTCCATCCCAAGCCAGTTTGTTCGTTGAGACATTACAGTACTTTCAGGACCACACTGAGTTTCTAAGAATATTCTCACTTTACATGTAAAGTGAACAAATGTCACTAACTCTACACCTCTCTTAATTTGATAAGTACTGACAATCAATCTTGATTATTTAGGTTTCAAAATGACGAAAATCTGGGGACATTTGTCAGCTCCACAAATTAGCCGTTCCTTTTGTCTGGACTGCTCTCCCCTGCAGTCACCTGCACGCCCCACATCCTTTCCTATCCCCAGCCTCTGCAAAACATCAAGTTAAATAGGAAGCGTATTATGATCAGCTAATTTTAAACCACAGCTTCACTCCCTATGTTTGTCTCCATTTATTGTTCTCAAAACCACTACTCCATCTATTTTCATGTGGTTTCTATGGTGTTTCTTCCCCCCAGGATGCAGGGATTCCATGAAGAGAGTTTTACCTATTTTTCTCACTATCATATCCCCAAAGCTTACAGCCCAGAGTAAGTGCTGGATATATATTTACTCGGTGAGTGAAGAGTTGATGTGCTCCAGCGATGGGTTTGTAACTCTTTAAGAATATACTATAAAAATTCCAACTTTGTATCCAAATATCACTTTTTATAGGGATATAAGCTACTCAAAGATTCATTTTCCTAATAAAAACAAAATTTTTGCAAAGATTTTAACAGTCTAGGGAATGGGTCACTGCAAGATTTGTGTTCTAATGTTAATCTTCGACTTTCTCCAGCAGGATAACTGTTCAAACCTAATTCTCAGAGCTTCAGTTTTCCAGTCATGTAAAATAAAGAACAGAGACTATATGACATTTCGACTCTACTTCATACTTTGAAATTCTACAATTCTTTACTTTTTTGTATTTACCAAAGATTTTTAATAGAATTTATCTCATTTGACAAATAATAGCTGCAGATATTTATACAGTACAATGTGGCATGCTGTACAAATATATAGTGTGATTTGTTCATTCACCACTACAGAATGAACAAATTGGGCTGATTAACAAACCTAGCAGCTCCCATGTTTATCATATCTTGTGGTGAGAACACTTAAAACATTCTCTTTTAGAAATTTTGCATTATACAATACATATTTTTAAGCTTTAGTTACCTTGCTGTGCAGTAGATCACCATGACTCATTTCTCCCATCTAACTAAAACTTCATGCCCTTATCTATCAAATAGTTTGAACGTTCCATGTGTTGGACACATAATAGTCGATAAAAATGATATAGGGAGGCAGAAGATCTCCGGCTAACTTTGTAGACGTAAACCACAAGGAGTCACGAAGGACTTTTATTAAGCATTTTATACATAAATTTTTATGAAATTATTTAAAAGCCACACGCTTTAGATTTCTTGTCATTATCTCTTCCATTAACGGTTCCAAACCTGTGAATTACACCCTACAGAAGCACTGTTCTAAAACTTTTTTCTTAAAATCCAGATTACAAAGTCACGGAACTGCCTTTCCATCTTGGATGCTCCACTGCACATAGCACACGATTTTTCAACACCATGATTTGATCTGAGAACAACTTCAAGAAATCTGGAGCACATTTTTACCCCTTCTCAGCACTTGACTTCCAGCCTACATTTCAGACATTCTCCACAGTTTCTGTGACATATTATTGAGCAAACCATCAGCTCGTCTTCTGTTTTGCAAAGTGTCAACACGAACAGAAAATGAGCTGGATTAACATCATGGTTAATGGGATTCTTAATTACTTTTTCAACCTGCAGATACACCTGTTCTTTCAGAAATAAGAATACCATTGTGTTTTCTCCACTGTCATTTTTTATTTGAAATTGCTTCTTATATACAATTGGCCTTGTTTCATGCATATATTTATTTTTTCAAATAATGACTTTCCTAGAAAGAACTGCAAAGATATCTTCCTGGTCAGAGTCTCAAAGGCAAAGATGTTTTAAGGCAAAGATATTCAATTAAACATTCAAATATTACCTCAATTACACAAAAAGCCTAACATTATTGTCTTACTACATTCTTCTATTTCATGCTCGATATTCTTCCAGGTCTCATTTTCTTTTTCATACAGAAATTCAGCAAGAAATGTCACTATGTCCTTTGAGTCTACCTGCCCTATTTCCTTTCCATTGTTTTTTATTTGCATCTTGTTTTTAATAATTAATTAGCTTATTTCTTCATTTATTTATTTTATGTTTTATAGCATTGAGGGCAAGGCCTTGGATACGAGCTGTATCCCTATTGCATTTTTCTTTTTATTTTGAGACAAGATCTCATTAAATCACTAAGTTGCTGAGGCTAGGTTAGAGTTTGTTTTATTTTCATCTTATTTTACTGTGGATAATTTTCATCTTTTTTTCTACCTAATTGCTAACTTCCTCCATTATTACTTTTTATCCGTGGAATTTTTGTTGTTGTTGTTGTTGTCATTGTTGTTTCTAGTACTGGATTTCATTACAAAATACCACACATTGAATGGCTTACACACAGAAATTCCTTTTTCACTATGTTACAGGATATAGCTGGTTTTCTTGGAAGCCTCTCTCCTGAGCTCAAGGATTGGTTACCTTCTCCCAGTGTCTTCACACAGTTTTTCTCTGCAATTGTGTTTTAATTCCCTTCTTTTACAAACATACAAGTTTTATTGGCTCAGCCTCCACCAACATGACATGACTTCATTTTATTCTAATACAATGAAAGGGCTTATTTTCAAATAAGGTCATATTCTGAGGTATTAAGTCTTAGGACTTCAAAACATGAATTCTGAGAGGACACTGTTCACTTTAAAACTTATTCCTTCCCCCTTTGCATATTTAATTCTATTCTTCGATGCTTTCCTTTTGATTTGGGTTCCTTTCCTTTTCTTTCTTTCTTTCTTTCTTTCTTTCTTTCTTTCTTTCTTTCTTTCGTGTGTGTACGTGCACACGTGCACACTAAGAATTTAACCTAGAGTCTCCAGAATCCCCGGTAAATGCTCTACCACAGCACTAACCTCAGCTTGACTTCCCTACTTGTATGACACATTCTTACCTTGGTCTTCAGGTCCGTCTCCTTTCCATGCCTCAGGGACAGTCTCATGCTCAGCGCTCTCCAATGCCTCCGTTCATCCCCACCCAAGAATCCCAGCAAACAGAAGACCCCAGTGGACTTCAGTGTTGAGAACAGGAAGGGATTTAGAAGATGAGATGAGAGCAAAACCTGTCTGTTGCCTCCAACCTGGCCCAGATCCTGTGTGGTCCTGTGTGGGCAGTGAGTTGCAAAGATGGGAAGGGAGAGAAGAAACTAAGGTACCCATTTCCATTTTCCTGCTTGCTTCCATGAAGGAGCAGCAATCAGCTATCCATTTCATTCCTTTAAATTGCTGGTGACTTTTCTCATGGGATAACTGAGCAGAAATGCTTGTGTTCTTTAATCTCCACCATCTTTCCAAGAGGAAACGCCGTCGTCTTATCCACTGCCTTCTGAAACACTTCTGTGTGATGAGGACTCTCGTGCTGCCAACTGTGCAATCACAGATCCCAGGGAAGTTCTCTGTGTTTCCCCCAGTTAGAGACGCCAGGCCCTGGCCAGCCCTTTCCTTCCCGCTCTCAGCGTACCTGCTTGTTTTCTTTGTCCCCATGGTTTGCTGGATTTCACCCGTTCTAGTCCCCCGCCTAGAGAAAGAGCAATGCTGCTGCTCTAGAGCCACCAGGAGGTGTCCGATTCATTGTGAATTTCCCAGGAGGTGGAGAAAGCAGACACCTTGGGCGCTGTGCAGATGGGAGCACGAAGAGATATTTGAAAGGCTTTTAAATTTATTAAAAATAATTTTAAAAAGCATTAAATGAGGTTTCTTCAGGGAAGAAATGAGATCTTTACTGGACTTACTTTAGCATTTCTATTTTATAACTCGGGATCATTATTTTGTAATTTGCAACATGTGTGAATCATACAAGTTTTAGTGCCCTTTTTTCTTATTGGTGTTCAGCTTATTTTATACTTCAAATGCACTGAGGAATGATAAATCCTTTATTTTAAGTAACTTAAACACAGCCACTATTTTAACCAATCTTGAGTTGTTTTAGCTTTAAAATGCATTGTTTTAAAGACATTGATAAAATGCATGATCCAGGATATTCACTGGTTCTGGACTTGTAGCACTTTCATTTCATTGTCGATTGTACACATATTTTTCAAACTCCCTTAAATTCTCACCTGTCGATGTCCCTGAGTATTTCATGCATGGGAATCAATGCAACATAAGTTTCTGGATGGGGGTGGAAGCTGTAGAGTGAGTTATGGCTCAATCTGCTGCCTGACCCTCAGTCTGCAAGCTTTAGCTCCATCTACGCACCGAGACATATCCTCTTTGGGAGAAATTAAAGAACTGTAGGTTAACCATAAAAATAAAGCATCCCATTAGCCTCTTTGCCCTGCTTGGTTTCAAGATCCAGCAAGTAGATCCCGGTACCAGGGAGCTGATAGCTTCCAGGGCTCTCATTCTTACCACGGAGCTGCTTCCTGTTCTTTCTGTGCAGTGTCTTTTGACCAACAGGCACTCACTGAACCTAAGGACAGCACTGGGCAGGGCCGGTGGTGGGTGAGACATTAACCCCATTTCAGTGCGTATTTCCAACAGCTTCTGTCAGTGAGGATGTTACATTCCAGTGCCTTGCCCAAGCCACATGTTAGAAGCCAGGTCTTCAGCCTCGGCATGCATGTACCGTCTTTCCTCAGCTCCACAGTCACCCACTAGATGGTATGCTCCTGCTCTCCATGACAAATTTGACACCCAATTAAGGGAGAGAATTTTAAATGGGACTTAGATGTCTGGGGATTATTCAAAATCACAGAATATAGAGAAGGATCAAAGAATCTGGTCCAGAATAATCTCTACTTACTCTGTTCCTGATGGTGGGTGCTTGTTGCCCCTTGGTTAACCTTTAAGCCTCCATTTCCCATCATGGAATCAGGGAGGTGATCTACATAGTGCTGCTCAGAGTGTAGTCCATCGTGCTAACCATCCCGTCATCCAGGGCCTTGTTCCAATCCAATATAAGCTCTAGAACACCACCTCCTGTCTTTTGAATGAGCTGCCCGAGGGAGGAGCCTGCTGCCGACACTACATCAATTCTTCCTTGTAATTCTGATTTACACTCAGTTTCATAGATGCTTACTGACCAGGAATCAGACATCTGTCACCTGATCTTTGGACAAACCCATTTGGTGTTAGCTTTCCATCCCTGTGATGTGCACCTAGAAATCAACCTAACGGAGGAAAGATTGATTTTGCCTCATGGCTTCAAAAGTTTAAGTGCTTGGTCAGCCATCTCTCCTGCTTTGAGGCCTGGCCTGCGGTAAGCCAGAAGCATTAAGACAGGCGGACACAGCGCACAAAGCTGCTCATCTCCCTGGGCGGAACTCAGGTGGGGAAGCAGAGAGAAGGGGCAGCAGACCGGATATACTGTCCCAGAGCACATCTTCAGTGGCACACTGCCTCCACCCAGGACCCAGCTCCTAAGGGTAACACCAGTTAGCCTAAGCTGATTTGGTGCCTCACTGACAGGATGGGTGGTTGTGTCAAAGACCATTTGGCGCCTGGGGCCTAAATGCTTACTTATCTGAGTTTTTTCAGAAAAAACAAATTTTGTCAGCCTTTGGCCTACCTCACCTCTCAGGAAAACTATACTCTAAAATCATAGTGTTTAAGGGGCTGGGCATCAATAATTGATCACCTCTAAGATCTTAGGGAAAAGAGTCATTTAAATAATAAATGAGATTAAAAATGAAAAATCTGACTGAAGACTCGGGGATGAAGTCTTGGAGCAGCTCATACTCCAGCAGCCGGACACATGCCCTGCGGGTTCTTTCGCTTCTGGGGAAGAGGAATCCAGGATGGGCGCCTGCTTTTAACCCCTCCCACTATATTTGTCACCAAAGTCCAGGGCTATAGTCTAATGCTGGCTCCTGTCCATGCATGTTGCAGTTATCTTTTTTTCAACTTCTCTTGCTCAGCATTTGCCAGTACAATTTTTGCTGTTGAAAGTTTCCGTGTTCAGAAAGCAAGGTAAATACTAGAATAATTTGAGAATCAATGTTGCGCTTGTTAGAATTCTGCTTTTGGTTTATCTAAATATTTTCCACCTAAATGAATTTTAAATGACTTGTGTACAGTTTATGTCCCCATCACTAGCAGAACCACTGGAATAATGCTGTTATTAATATGCATAGTCACACCAATTTGCCCAGTGAATATAAATACATTCTCCACATAATGTCCATTTGTACTTATTCTCTAAAATAAACATCTCTCTACCTAAGGGGACCGATATGTGCAATCTGTAGCAGAATACTGAGCATGCAGAATGTTCTAAAAAAGATAGATATGGGATGGAGCCTTGTGAAGCAGACAGCAGCATGATGGATAGGGGTCCTCTCTTACTTGTCTCTACTCTACTTGTCTCATTTGTATTTGGAGATGAAGTAAGAGCTGAATGTAGTGAATTCATAGCCAATATTTGGGGCTATGAAACAATCCATATCTATAAAATTCTCCCTTTTTATACCAACAGACTAATCTGAAAAGTGAAGGCAGAAACTGGGTACTGATATAAAGGGATTTATTACCTTCAGAGAGTCTTGTCTGTGTCCATTCCATCTTGAATGCACCCTATTTTGTCTGATCTCTGAAGCTCAGGACGGTGGAGGATGGTTACTACTTAGATAAGAGACAATTTGGGAATAGTGAATGCTCTAAGCTATGGGTTTGATTCCTAGCACTGCAAAAATAGAATAAAAAAGAAACTATGTCCTCTCCATTTGCTCCAAGAGTTAACTGTGGCTAAGTTCAGTTACCTATAACTCTTTAATCAAGTGATATTTGTTTATATATATGTACAACAGCAGTCTAGGAAGTCACAAAACAGAGGCAGAGCTTTGGAGTTAAGAATTCAAAAAAGATGTCTGTCTCAAGGTCCCAGCCATCCCAGAACTCTTGCCTATAAACTTACTGTAGGTTATAGACAATTTAGCCTCTCCCCTAGTGTATCCAGTGTCAGAAGTTCACTGGATTCTAAGGAGAATCCATCTACAGCTTGGTGCTGTTTATATGAGAAGCGGTGATCAGTCTTACAAAGCATAGCTGGGTTAGCACTTTGAGATCTGTTTATACATATTCTGCTGAGCAGAGAATGTGGAAACTCAACACCAATAGCTCTCTGTCCTGCCAGTGATTGTTCACCTGGATGAAGGGCCATTCTTTAATAGAGAAGCCCCTCTGTTTCCCAAGTAAGGCACACATGTGCCTGTTGGCAGTTGTGGGTGAGAGGAGGTAAGTCAGTATTTTGTGATTAACAGTGGCAGCCTCACTAAAAATACACATTGTGCTTCTATGCATCAAGGCAGAATGAGAAAGAAAGGCCTGACAGAGTCCTGGCCTGGACCTCAAACCCAGGGCAGCTTCTAGATTATCCAGAATAACTAGATAAATCAAACCTTTGTTCCTCTATACTTGCAAGTTTCTGCAATCAACAAAACCTAAAGCTGCTGCATTCTTTCTTAAGGTAGAAGTGAGAAGTATCTGGAAATTCCGGCTGGACCACTAAAGAATGTGTGGCCCACTCTTCCGGAAGACCGCTGGATTCAGCAACACACAACAATCTTTTAACATCTGTTTCCAACCTAACTTCCCCCCTTCCCGTGCCTTCTCTTACTGACTTCAGCCCTTACTGCTCTGACAGCTCCTGTGCCACAGCTGGAACAAGTCTTTCACTATTTCACAAATCAGATTCTTCAGCCCCTGTCCCTCTGTGCCGGTCTCTTCCCTTACCTTTGCCTAGGCTAGTGATACCAAACATTTTAGAGACTGAGCGCCAAACTGCAAACCCAAACCCACTTATTTATCACAAAGTTCCAACACTGCAATGAAACCCGGATAGTGAGATTCTAGCTTAGAAAAAGAAATGCACACATGTACATTTTTGTCTTAAAATAAAAACATAATCACACACGTGCCTGTGGTCCAATCCCCAGTCTACCCTCTTCCTGAGATGCCCAGGCATCATCCTGGCTCAGCACAGAGGTGTTTGCCTGCAATGTGGAGACAAGTATTTCCACAACACTCATCCACCAAAGATATGGACTGTTTCCTTCTTGCTTCCTTGTCCTTGACATTTAGAATAAATTAATGAATAACTTGCTGTATCAATGTCCGAGTCAGAGATATCCAAAACAGTCATGCATTGGACTTTGCTTTTTTGTGGTATATTCATCCACTTTCTGTGACTCTAACCAACACTAGAGGCAATCAGCTTATAAAGATAAAAGTTTTGTTTGAGCACACAGTTTTGGTAGTTCTAGGCCATATCATTGGTCTCATAGTTTTGGCCTCATTGAGAGGCAGCACACGCATGCAGGAAGGTATATCAAATTAACATTGCTCACCTCATCACCAAGAAGTGAAAGGGGAAACAGGAAATGGCCTGGTTCCCACAGTCCCCTTCAGGAACACATCCCAATGACCTGAAGACCTCAAGGGAGTCTTTCTTCCTAACACTTCCAACATCTCCCGCGAGCACGTCTCTGGGAACAAAGCCTTCGACAAGAGGCCTTTGGAGACATTCAGCTTCCAAACTATATAGCACAGTGCATAACTCCCCTACACTATTTCTTCTCCTTGTTTGATTTCCAAATTCCAGAGATTCTAAATCCATGTGATCTGAAATAAATGGTTAGTTCTCTTACCTTGCACTGAGTCAATGATGCAAAATACCATAGGTTTAAAAGATTGACTAATACTTAACAAAGTATGTGGTGTAATAACATGGGCAAAACTATCATTGGTTTATATTCTGTTCCTATGATGCCTGTACTTTTTGATCAGACTAGACTAGGCAGGGGTTTAACAGTATAGTTAAATTTCTACAAGAAAATCATGAAATCATTGGCATTAAACTAAAAGAAAAACAAATGTAAAGTCTAAGAAGAACATGAAATTTTCTCTAAACTGCAACCCACATTCATCTCAGCAGATATTCATTTCTTTGACATTTTTGGAAACATACTTCCAGTTCTAAATTTCCCAGGATTTCCTGAATGGATTTCAGAGACACCATACCTCTATGTCGAGTTAGGTATGAGGCATGCAGCATAGGGTCAAAGCTATCAACTCTTGATCCATTTCCTTTTATGGCTTCTCGCATAAGCTAAATGTCTGCACTATTGGAGAAGCCTTATTCACAGTGTAAATATTTCAGATGGTATTGGAAATCCATTTTCATTGCTCTGAATTTAGTCAGTGTTGGAACCAGCCTATCATTGTCTTCTACATAAAATTCATTTTATTCTCGATTCAGGTCACAGGTCATGATTTAAGCTTTTCTTTCATGAAGCAAATTTATCCCAATCCTCATGGACCTCATTTACATTAAGTTTTAAAATTCTCCCTAGTTCAATTTAAAGTCACCCTAAAAGCCTATCAAAATAGTGCCTTGAACATGTTTTGTAGTTAATGAAAAACAGTGTCATGACGAGATCCATACATCGTAAAGAACAAGTTTAATCTTATCCAGACCTGTCGTAATTATTAGCTAGGTTTGAAGCTATTGATTATTAATGGTAATTATTTTTTTCAAGTGTCCCTTCTGAGACTTGCTGGGAAATTACTGCCCAGCCTGAGAGCAGAAGAGAGGAGGGAGCTAAAACAGCTCAAACCTTTCCTTTGAGAGACCTCAGAGGAGACGGATGAGATCACAGATACTCCTCAACCAAATACCAAACCTACCTGACAGAAGCCACACAGCAATTCAAAGGTCCGGGAGCAAGAGTGATGCATTTTAAACATAGTCCCGGCAGTGGGTCTGTCAGTAACAAATTGGACATGTCACTTTCTCCAAGCAGAGGTAGCAAGGCTATTACCAATGTTAATGATCTGTGTTTGCCACTGGGGGAAGAAGCTGGAAGCAGAGTCTGGAAGAGCCCAGGGAGTGCTTTCATTTTCTTTTCTTTTCTTTTCTTGGGGTTGTGTGTTAATATGACAAAAGCTACTTTTCTACTCATCCTTCTCCCAGGTTTCACAAACCTCAGATGACATAAAATCTCTTGTACATTATGCTTCTTGGTGGGCCAGTCAACACTGACCCACGGCATAATTCTAGGCAAGTCTTCAGTATAGAAAAGACAGGAATATTGCCCTTGAAGAGGACTGTGTGTGTGTGTGTGTGTGTGAAGGTGGACTCCCTTATAGGGTGCAAGCTTTCCAAGGATGTCTATGGAGAGATAGTGTTTTGAGAATAGGTTGTTTAAACAGGATCCACATTCCCACAGGCTGTGTTCTTACTGAATCCCACTGTTTTCCAGAGGAACAGACTTAAACTAAAGGACAGACAGCAGCTCTGTGTTATTACAATAAACTGTCTACATGGAGCAGCTCCGCCTCTAGGAACAAAGCTCCTTTAATTCATCCCCAATAATTAAAGATTCTCCTCTAAGCGTAGATGCAATACCACGCATAAGCAAAGTGCACTTTCTCAGGCTTTTTTTGGCCAAAACTTTCTTAGAGAAGCAACCAAGAATAAAAACAGCAGTTCTTTCTGTCCGACTAGCTGTCATTTACTCTGTAGTAGATAACTCGTGGAAATAATGCCATCGGAACCTTCTAAGCTCCAGCAATTACTTCAATGACCCAAACTTCAAAATAGAAGCAAAACAATTTTAATGTTGATAGCTTGAGTTGAAACTGGTTGAAAATTTAATTCACCAAGCACCCACAGAGATTACTAAAAATAAAAGGCTAAATGTTGCATTACATTAAAGGATATAATGGGCTTCAAAGAGAACACGATTAAGCTGGGTATATTGAAATTGGACTATTTATAGACTGAACTCCCCTGAGTTTGTCAATAGCTTTGCATTTTCCTTTGAAATCAAACAACCTTCACAAGTCTCAGGTCTGGGCCCAGCAAGCCACAAAAAGTTAATAAAAACTGTAATTAAGGATGGTTCAGGAAGGAAATGCACTTCATATTCTTGATATCATGGGCTGTTCACTAACCATTATGATTTCAGAGTTTTCTGGAGGTGGGGCTGGAAATCAGTGGCAAAGACAAGACAGATCAAAGAGGCAGAGTGAACTGTGGTCCCCTTCTCCTTCCTCAGAACTCACGGTTGGATTGGCTTTCAAGACCTAAGTTTGAATTGGTCCATAAGCTGTTAAAACACCATGAACAAGAGAGGAGTGAAAATAAAACCCCAAAGGTGCAACACCAGGGAAGGATTTGGGGAGCCCTGATTTAGTTTTGCCCATGTTTTGTTCCAGCCAACAGCTGTTCCTACCACTCCGCTGTAGAGCAGCTGCACACTCATCCCTACTGCAGGCTTCGTTTTGATTCTCAGCTCTTAGAAGAATTTCCTGCACAAACACACACACACACACACACACCCCAAGTTGAACTGAAATTCTGCAGGGCAAATTCCCATTATTTTTTTCAGGAATTCATCATTCTTTCCTTTTTGCTGTCATCTTGCCTGTTCCCCATACACATTTCTTCCGCACACACACAATCGCCCTTCTTCCCCTCTTCTCTTCTCTTTCTTGAGCTGCCATCCTCAGCGAGCCCTTCTTAGTCAGGAGATGACTATCTTCTGTAAAGCAGCTCCCACCGGGCCCCTGGCTTGGTGTGAGCATGTTTGAATCACCGGCTGGCTGCACTCTTGATAAGTCCTGAACATAACATGCTATCAACCCGGGCTGGATCGAGCCTGTGGCATTTGACTGAGCACCTCTGAACACATTTTTCAGATGTATTGGATTTTACAAAGTCTGCATTGGATTTTGCCCCCACAGGTGTGCTACTTATTTATTCCTTTAATTTCCAGGCCTTTTGTGGATTTAAGAGGGTCTAAATCCATAGGAACAAATTACACAGAAGCCTTTTTAAGTTCAGCTTAAACCCAAGATACAAAGAGGAAGTAAAATCGATGGTAATTCTGAAATTAGTGAGAAGTGCTTTCTTTCCAGCATATTGAACAACTATGTTCGAAATCTAACAGTAGGCAAAGGATAAGCATGAAGAGACACAGGCTGATGCATGTTTATGTCAGCTTGTGCTGTGGCAGTAGCCGCGTCTGAAATGTCAGTAGTTTATAACACACATTTATTTTCTATTCCTGAGTTCATGGATTGGCTTCACTGAGCTTCACCCAGCTGAGCCTGCCTGAGCTTGGCCTCAATTGGGTAAAAGCACGCTCCCCCAGACTAGTCCTCATTCTGGAAAGCAGGTTCAAGAAGCACTCATGACCTCAGTGCACTGCTCTGGAGACAGAGGTAGAACACTGGAGAGTAGGATTCTTCCTGCAGAGTTGGTACAACTGTCATCCACATTTCACTGTTCCAGGCCAGTCACAAGGGCCACGCCCAAAAGTCACAGGGGCATGGTAGGTACAGTACAATAAAAAGTAAATATGTGGATTTTATCCTTGATTTCTGGCTCCCTTGGTACTCAGTCTTTTGTATGTCTTGGTACTCAGACTGAGAACCCTTGGTACTCAGTCTTTTGTATGTTAATGAGACATCCTGTGGGGGAAAAGGAACCAGTTACCTCCAAGGTGGAGATGTTCACTCAAAACAAAACAATGGAGCCAGTACAGCTTAGAACTTAATTAAGCATCCTTGTCCAGAAAAAGAAGGACTGCTGACGCACCTCAACTACCAATACTCGATATTTGATCACTCACAGCTCCACACAAACTATTTAAATAGCAGTTCTTGGAGACTTCAGTACCATGGTGACGTCTACGTGCGAGGGCACAGTGTGTCCAGAGTGGATTTGGAAGCTCTGCACCTTTCCACCCTTACCCAAGGGTTCTTCCATTTGGCAGTCCCTAAGTTATACCTTTAATGATAAACCAGGAATGATAAGGAAAGCACCTGTCTGAATTCTGAGTCATTCTAACAAGTTATCGGAATTGAGAGGAGATACCTATTTTAATGTTTGAATTGTGAGTTATCAAGCAAGAGGGTGTGTAGCTTTGGGATTGTGTTTGCAGATGTTATCTGAAGTGTCAGCTTTTTGTGGGACTTGGTCCCTAACCAGAGGGATTGACAATAACCATGGAAAGTTAGTACCAGAATTAAATTGAAATGCTGAACACTATGTTGGTGTTAGAACATTGTAGAATTGACTGGTGTTGAAAAGACACCTCGTGTAGTGATATTGTAACCACAAGGAAGCCAAGTTCAAAGAATGAAAACATAATTAAACATAATCTACCACATGATACTTTGGAACAGATTTAAATACATGACAAATACTTAGCACTGTTGAATATTCTCAAACCATAAATTCTTAGTTCACTCTCTGCTCAATTGTAGCAAACGATATCATTCCATTCTTTACCAAAATATCAGTAACATCCAACATTATCCAGGAGTCCTCTGCTAGTCATTTCATATGATATAAAGAGAGAATCATATGTATATTTTAGGTTCTTAAGTGGGCCTGAATTGAAGATGATGCTTTATCTTGTCTAGTCCCTGTTTGATTTCCACAAGATCTGGCAGATAGAGAGCTCCAGGTATCTTCTGCCCATTGATTTGCAATAGTGCTGGGTTGCAAAGCTTTTACTATCTTAGGTGCATAGTTATGAAGACATGTTTAGCAAAATTTTGCTTTGCAAGCTTAATTTGTTTCAGAAATGTGCTTGTAATCTTAAGCACTTGTATATCAATATAATTTTTCCTATAAATAAAAGGGAAAGTCAGATCTGTTTCACAACCCATATAAAAAGATTGTAATGTTTTTATGCAATACAAAATAGTAATAAAAATACAAAATATTAAGAAAAATAAAGAAATTAATCCATATTTACCTTTGAAGCCTTTCCTCACTTGTGTGAAGGAGAGGAGAGAGGCAGGTTACCACCTTATTTGCATGGTGCTTTTTTACAAAGTCTTGCGCTCTTGCCCTTTCTCTTCTGCTCTGCAGACAAGATCTCCTCCATAACCTCATGCTACTGGGAGACCCACAATCTCAGACAGAGAGAGGTTGGCTTAGTTGTGACCATGTGACATTCGGTGTCACGTACTACTCAAATTGCAAGATATCAGTCATTTATCAAAGTAAAATCTATCATACATGTTTGCTCCTCCTGTGGAATGCACAGAACTAGTTATTCACCATCCAAGGTTTTGCTCTTCTCAAAACATGGGTAAAAGATATCTCATGCATGTCATATATTTATTTTCTCAAGCTCCGCAAGCTTTTGTCTTTCACTCCAGTATCAGAGTCTAAACAAATTGCAGAGAAATATAAAACATCGGGGGCTGGGGATTTAGCTCAGCGGCATAAGCGCCTGCCTTGCAAGCAGGCAGTCGTGAGTTCGATCCCTGGTACCGATAAAAAAAAAAAAAAAAAACTCATGAGAAATATAAAACATCATAGCTATATACAGCACAGTCCAGGATGCATCCCTTTCTTTGACGTCTTGGATCCTCACTAACATCTGTCAGAGGGAGCCCATCAGTGACACTTCCATGTACAGCTGCCCCAGCAAAGGAACTAAGACCCAGCAAGGCCAGTGTGGTAAGGGCAAAATGATTATGCTACTAAACCAACATTTGAACTTAGTCATACCCAACGCAAGGTTCTCCCTCCACTGTTCACCTTTCCACAGAGAGGTAGACAGTCCCCATCCCAAGGAAAGATGGACCAAGAAACGCTGGCATGTATGTTATGAAATTTATCATATTCAGAGGAGAAAAAGATAGAGTAAGGTCATGTTTGCTCAGAATAGGAAGGCTGGTGTTAGATGTCTATGCCACAAATATTGTTGAGGATTAGGGCTCACTACTGATTTTTCAGAGCCCACCATGCCTTTTGTATTCAACAAAGGTACAACAAATGTCCTTACAAAAGTGGACAGATGACTCACCAAGGAATGTAAACAGAAAGCAAAGAAGCAAAAAAATATATATTCAACATTTATAATCATAGTGGAAATGCAAATTAAAATTGTAGGGAGCTGCCATATCACACTTGGAATGGCAGTCAAAAGACAATCACAAGTTCAGACAATGATATATAGTCAGGCATCGTGATATTCCTAGCACTCAGGAGGCTGAGGCAGGAAGATTACCAGGAGTTTGAGGGCAATCTGGGTTACATAATGAGTTCAAGGTCAGCCTGGAATACATAGTGAGATCCTATCTCAAAACAAACAAACAAAAAATACCACCCAAACAATTACGAATAATGATGTGGTGTAAGTTTCTAAACTGTATTCAAAGTAAAAGCACACTTTGTAAAACAATTTTCAGTTTTCTAAAAGAGTAAGCAAACCATACAGTGCAACTGCTTGACTACTAGGTATTTACTTAAAAAAATATGTATATTAAAAAACTGTACATTTATGTTCATAGCAGCTCATAGCAAACTGAAAGCAACCTAAGTGTTACCAAGAGATGAATACATGGAAATGATAGTATATTCAAACAATGGAATATGAATCAGTGATAAAAATAAATAAACTACGGATACACTTAACATGGATGGATCGCAAAATTATTATAGTGAGTGAAATAATCAGAGAGCCCTCGTAAATACTGTATTCTTCGATTTATATGAAATTCCTAAAAACGAAAACAGATTTATAATGACAGCAGATCTGTGCTTAAATATAGAAAAACTTACAAAAGATCATAAGGAAACCCTGGGAGCTAGCACATGTCTGCATCTTGAATTCTGGTGATGATATCACTGGCACATTCTTACGTCGAAGCTTTGAAGGGTGCACCTTTGACGTAGGCGGTTTACTGGATCCCAGTCATAGCCCAGTGCGCCATTTTTAAAAAGCATATCATAGAGTGCAGACTCACTTCAAATTCGGAAGGGAGACTAGGGTCTGGCACGTTGCAAGCACTGTGTGTGACCTGCAGGGGAAGCACCTGCCTCCCTTTTCTCCTCCATGGGCAAAGGGCATTTAACTAGTGTCTGTCCTCCTTTTTTCACTTCTCTTTGGCCCTTCTCACACTCTTGTTGCCCAGGGGACTGGGACAGCTGGCTGTCTGTCCTCCCTGGTTGTTCAGTATCTACTCTCCAGGACACATTGACAGAAGGCTCAGTTCAGCTGTCAGCTGTGATGTCCCTCCCTCATCTCCGCCACACCAGATGCTACTGCTGCTTTTTTGGAGACTTTGGAGGAGCCCCCTAAGGGGCCTAAGATTGGGGAAGCAGGGATCTGGTTCCTCTATTAACATATTTCACCCCACCAAACCCCAAGTAGCTGTGAGGAACACAGCTAGCCCTCCTGAAGATCCCTGCTTTGGCTTTGCCATTTTTCCCACAGAGGTGACAAGTTTCAATCCAATGGCTCAGGTCTCCCCACCCCTTTACTGACTCACTCTCGTGTCAATTGCTGTTTTCCTGAAGCCCCAATCCACTTGAAGCAATTACAGGCCTGCATTTGAACCAATCAGCAGGCTAGAATTTGAACCAATCGCAGGCTTCCACTTGGATCAGTCACAGGCACTCTGTGCAGCAGCACTCCCTTCACACCTCTCAGAGTGGTCTAGGAGGGTCCTGCTGGACAGCGATGTTAATTTAGAGCCTTGCCTTGGAGGTCCCAGAAATCTCTTCTTGATTTATCTCTGAGGTAGTGTGTGTTCAGAACGTCCTGTAAGTCTATTGAGGATTCTTGTCCCTAGCAGTGTGGATAGAGCATTTGCCTAAAAGAAACAGCAATAAATACTAGTAGCTGTCAGCCCTGCAGAGTTTCAGAAAGCAACAGTCAATGGAGATCAGCGACAGAGAGCAGCGCCCAGAATTCTTCCAGCAGCATCCGGCCCATGCTGGCTGGCATCAGGGGGCCAGCAGAGGCACAGACAGCAGCCTCCTCTGCCAACTGACAGCATCCCGCATTATTTGGCATCACACAGTGGCATCAGGGCCACTAGCAGAGCTAACTTTGCTGATTCGTGATTTCTGTCTGAATCAATTGAAAGAACCCTCAACTGACTGGCACCACACACATGCTAAGATCCACGCACTGTGATTCGTACTGTCGTGAAAGGATGGTGCTGAGTCACTGCTGGCATTAGGGATAACCTGCAGAGCTCCCCTGCCTGCTGTCTGAGGAGACTGCCTGCCTCTATCACTGCTCATCCACAGCAGGGTCACCAAGATCTAGGACAAAGCCTTAAGGCGGACTCTGCCCAAGGTGCATTCCCTCACGTCTACCTTTCCCGTGCTGAGAGGTATCCAAGAAAACAGACCCTGTTCCATGTGGAGTCCTTTGTTCTAATAAGGAAGGCTTGTGATAAGCCTTCGTAGGACACCACAACTGAGCATTACCGAGCCCACAAGCTACAGCACTGCCCACACAACCTTCCCTTCAACTGTCTCCAATGCTGAATGGCACTCAACTTTCTGCAAGTTTCATTGATTTTGCGGGAACTAGAAATGAAACTAGCTCAGTTCAAAGGTTCGCCAGAATCCAAATGCTTCGAAAGCTCCAGCTTCACGGGTGTTTTCTAAAACTGTGTATTACCTTCACTCTCATTCGTGCACACCCTCGTGTTCTAATATTGCTGGGTATTCCAGCTTCATGTTGCACAGATGTCTATAGACATCCCGAAGACATTATAGGAAGTGGCTTTGGCATTAGAAGCATGCGAGAGTTTGTATTCAGGTGGGAACTATAGGCAAGAAAGGACTCTTAGCAGGAGCTCTGGGGACCAGACAAGGGTCACCAGCAATGCACAAATGACTACATTTGCAGGCTGGATCCCTGCTGATCCCTGATCCAGAAGCCTGGGAGGCACTGCCGTTCTACAGAGACTGTCTTGAAGAACATGATTATTATCGACATTGCTAAGCCCTTTAAATATACTGCCCTGAAAACATTCATCTTCATTGTTTAATGTCAAAATCTCTTGCTTTCTTCTCTGTCCCAGTCACTCAATGTGTATACAACTTTTGCTACACTTTACTGATTACTAGCAGAGAAAATAGGGGGAAAATGTCAAATTCATGCCATCCTTATCTCTATCATCAAGTATGAATTTCACTACTGTTTGCCATTTTTAAGCAATCTCCTGAATAAAGATTAGAGTAGAAGACTGGACTCAGGTTGGATAGAATATGATCTCTGTCTTCATATTTTTCTCTTCATTTTATAGTAAAAATAATTCAACCTATCTTGCTCACCATTGCATCCCTGGCACCTAAAACATCTGACCAGTGAACCACATTATATTTCAAAGATACAGAGAAAAAAATTATTTTATACTGTGTGAAGCAGCTATTCACTCACTTCAATTTTATAAATGAAAAAATAAGATACAGAGGATAAAATGATATATTTAGAGGGTAAAACTAGTTAAGTCACAGAGTCAATATTTCAAAAAGCAAATTTTTATTGAACTATAAAAGCATACAGAAATGCTTACTTGTCATAATTGATTACATAAATGAGTTTTCATAGCTTTAATATATCTTGTATCTATTTTCTGAAGTTTTTATGATAGTCATTCTTTCTAGAATGAGATGAAATCTCAGTGCTGTTTTAATTTGTATCTCTTGAATGACTAATGATGTTGAACTTTTTTTCATATATTTATTTGCCATTTGTATTTCTTTATCTGGGAAATGTGCATTTATCTCAGATGCCCATTTTTTGATTGGATCTTGTAATTTTGGGAGTCTGACCTTTTTCAATTCTTGTATGTGTTCTAGATATAAGTCCTTTGTCTGTGTGACAACTGGCTGTAATTTTTTCCCACTTTGTGAGCTGTCTTTTTACTCTGTTAGTGATTTCTTTTGTTGTGCAAAAGCTTTTTAATCAGGTGAGATCCCATTTGTTGATTCTTTGTAGTGTTTCCTTTGAAGTCTGGGTTTTGTTGGCAAAGTCTCTGCCTACACCTATGTCTGTGAGATTTCTACATATTTTCTTTTCTGGTAAATTAAATATTTCTATTTTAGTACTTAGAGCTTTCACAAGCCATTTGGTCTTTAGTTTAGGGCATGGTACTAGACATGTGTCTGGAATGGTGATCCTCAAACAGTCAAACAATAACAAATGCTGGCGGGGCTGTGAGGAAAAAGGAAGCCTTCCCCACTGCTGGTGGAATGCTGACTGGAACAACTGTGGAAATCAGTGTGGAGATTCATTAAAAAAAAATTGGATTAAAGATTCCATTAGACCCAGCTATCCTCCTTCTGAGTATCTTCCCAGAAGAATTAAAAACATCATACCACAACGATACACATGCAACCATGTTTATAGCAGTATAATTTATAATAGTTAAATTTTAGAAACACCTCAAATGTACATCAATAGAGAAATGGATAAAAATATGTGGGAGGCTTTTTCTTCATAATGGATACTACCTAACCATAAAGAAGAGCAAACTAGAGACTTTTATAAGTAAATGGATGCAACTCGAGACCATACTCATAAGTGAAATCAGACTTATACAATGTAAACATCATATTGTCTCACTAGTGTGAAAAGCTAAATGAGTAAATAAGATCCAAAATGTACAAGAGATAATGTGAAATGGGAAGAAACTTCTCCAAAAAAAAAAAAAAAAGAAAAGAAAAAAGACAAACTATGATAAGGGGAAAGGGGAAAGGAAGAAAGGAAAAGAGAAAAAATATATTTATCCACAAGATAGTTAAGATAGTTACACAGCTAGTTTCTCTTAGTTCATTGAAAAGAAAGGTTTGTACTAATAGTGTTTGGACAAGATACCATGCCTATATCTGTTCTCAGAATAATTACTACAAGACAAAATTATGCAATGTATTATTGTAACTGTCCTACTGACCTGTTTTGAAATTGTTTCATTGTTATTTTTATCTTTTATCCTCTTTAAAATAAAAAAATAGAAAATTATCTCCCCCCTACTAATCTGCCTGATGTCCCATCCCAATAAATACTCTAAATTAATTACTATTCTATTAACATTGTAAATTAATTTTTCTTGTTTTTAAATTTCACTTAAAAGAATGATATGCCGTATTTGTTAGATCCTGATATGTCGTGTATGTGGAATAGTTGGTTCACTCTTCTTGCATAATACTTTATAGCATAATTATACCACCATATAGTCACATATTTATGTTTTACTCTAATAAACATCTAGTTTTTTCTAGTTTAGACATATTGCAAATAATTCTACTATGAATATTCATGGGCACATGCTAATATCTTTCAGGTGCATAACTAAGGGATAGAGGTGGAGTGCCTTGGGTATCTATACATCAGTTTGGGTGCAGATTGCCAGGTTCCTAAACTGATTGTTCCAATTCATATCTCCTACCAGCTGTGCATGACAGTTCAATTGCTTCACAGTTTTGTTGAAAACTTCAAGCTTTCTCATTTTGGCAATTATGGTAATGTGCTATTGTTGTTTAATTTGCATATCCATGATAAGTAATGAATTGAATATATATATATATATATACTCACACATAGATAACCTTTTTGTGAATTTCTTCTTGTTTTCTCCATTGAACTGTTTTCATGCATAGCAATTTTTTTAGAATCTTTATATATCCTAGATACGAATCATATGATAAAGCTACAAGTTGCAAACACCTTACTCTACTCCATGGCTTGTCTTTTTATTTTCAAATATATGGTCAGTAATTGCTTTTAGTAGGTTTAATTTTAATGCTCTCTTTTAAAATCTTTATGATTAGTACTTTTTCTGTCCTACTTAAGTCATCTTTGCCCACCCTGAGATTGTGTAGTCATCTCCTTATGTTTGCAAAAGAATTAAACTTTAAAATTGAGCTTTGTGCACTGTGTGTGGTAGGAGGGAAGATGTAGTTTTACAGTTTTAGTGTGTGTGTTGCTGAAATGAGCACAAGATGTAGTTTTCCCATATGTATTTCTAATGAACTGTATACCACTTACTGAAAAATAGAAATGAGCCTTTCACTCCTGTTTCCTTGCTGTCTCAGTTTTTTCATAAAGCACAGGAGCACATACCTACCAGTCTCTTTTTGAGCACTTATTTTTCCACCAGCCTCTTTTGCTTGAAGTAAATTCATACTATTTCCATTTTCATTTGGTTATGAGTATTTGTCTCTAAAACTAAGTTGTTAAAGTTTTATACAATGGATGGCTTTTGGGTTACATCAGACATGTTTTCTGTGTTTAAAAAAAATGAGTGTAGTACTGTTCTTTCTGTTCTTTTCATATTGGAATTGAGTTTTTAATATTAAACCAAATATGTAATATAAAAAATTCAAATTAAACTATTATAAAAGCACTGCCTATAAATATATACAAATGACTAAAATTTTATTTAAATTTTTGTATTTATGCTTATTATTTATTGATCTCTACTACATTTTTCCTGTGTTATCCTTGTCAAAAACTGGCATTGAAATTATTAAAAATTCATGGTATATTTTATTCATTCATTTATTCATTTGTTTATTTACTTAGGTTTCCTATTTTCTGATATGTTAGATTTCCTGTTGCAGACATTTTGTTCATTTAATCTACTTTTTACTGTTGATATTATGCTCTAAAAATATTTTTTAAAATATTTCTAGGTTCCACAATAATTTCCTTCTTCCCATGTTTAATATTATATTAGTAATATGCACTCTTCATTTTCCTTTGTCTTGCTAAAGCTTTATTTATTTTACAAATATTTTAAATAATTAGCATTCTGTGCTCCTAGTTATTCTGTAATGTTTTCTATTTCATTAATTTTTAACCTTACTTTGACTGTTCACTCTTTCCTTCTTTACTTGGTATCATTCCTTTGTTGTTTTCCTGCCGTCTGGGTTGGATTCTCAAATAATTGATTTCAAGTCTTTTGTTTTATAATGCATATCATAAATTATGCTCTAAGAATAGCTTTAGTTTCATTCATAAATTTTAGTGTACTGTATTTCATTGTTACTCACACAGCAAGATTTAACTTTAGGATTTTTAATTCCAATTTTAATTCTTCTAATTGAAGACATATTCACTTCTTCATCATTCATAAGTTCATGACTTTCAGACAGGTACATGAAATGCTTACATCAAAGAAAACTTCCACTGTTTAGTTTGCCTACTCTGTGAGTAAATGTGTCAAGGTTGTGTATTTTTGGTTTTATATGTAATGCTCACAATAGCTTTGGGAGGTGCTGCTTTCCTCTCTTTACAAATGAGAAATCATAGGCACAAAAATATTACATGATTGTGTCCATCTGGCTAGGATGGACATATAATGTAACCAGAATTTCAAGTTAAACCTACCTAGCTCCAGTGTCTGTTTTCCTTTCATGCTTTCTGGCCCCGCACTGATTCTACATATCCCCCAAGTACTGAAATCATATGATCTAATTTAGGTAGCATGAGAGGCATCATAAACAGGAATAGAACTCACTCTAGAAAAGCTATGTTCCTCGCCCAGGACATTTTTCAGTGAGTGATTGAACCAGAACCAAATCCAAGCTGTCCTGATTTCAAAAACAATGGTCTTTTTGGCCTTCTAAATTGCTTTACAACTTAGATAGACATCAGTGTCACATGTGAGTATTGCTTAGAAAACAACTCAGTTCACCTGACTGGAAACCTTAGGAAGAAATTAGTTTGCACTGCCGTGAAAGAGTATAGAGCACCAACATTAATCTTCACTAGCTCCCTGAAAATCTGCTAGTAACTTTTTTGGATTTTTAAATGAGGACAAAAGTTTTCTTGTGTCCGATTGGTAGTCACTGAGGTGAATTAATATGGAGTACAGGAGATAGGAGTTTCCAAATTGTCAAAAGAGCACTGCATGGAAATGCCAAAATGTATTATCCAAATTCAAATGTGACTTTAGGCATCAGAATTCTGGTGTGTCAACCTGTTACAGTTGATTGTAAGACTCCCTCTGCCACTTTCTTTCATTTCTTAGCCTCTGGCATTTTTAGAGCTTAAGTGCCCTGGTCCCCAAGGAATTCTTTCAAGGGTACCACGATCCTTGATATAAAATCCCAGTGGGACCTTATATCAAGAAAGAAAGAGACGATTGCAGATGCAATCTCCACTATCCACACCCCTTGTCAGAAAGAATCTCCAACACTCAGGCTAGAGGCGAAGATGAAGCTACTGAAACTATAAACTGTAAAACTCTATTCTAAGAAAACACATCATCCAATGAATGCCTCGTAGCTTTTGCTGAGAGACAATAAATGTTATAGCTCTCCAGTAAGGAGAAATGAGAAATCCTACTCCCAAGGGAGAGGAAATACATTCCTGCATATGACAAGTAGTTAACATTATGGATAGCATCTGCCTGGGCTCTTATCATGATGCAAATTTGTTTTCTATTCACTGGCCTGAATAGTAACAAAATAATATCGAAATGTGAGTGAAGCGCCAGATACAGATTTTATTATAGCTTCCACAGTACTCTGACTGTGAGGGGAAAAGGTTAGCCACGAACAAAGACAGACAGAAGTTAGTCAATTCTAATATTTATAACCCATATTGGAAAGCCGATTTGCTTATTGATAATAAGCTGAATGCTTCACAGAATGGAGTTTTTTTTTTTTAAAGCTGTAGCAACATAATATAATCGGAGTTTACATAAAGCTCCTGCACTAGTTTGTGCTAACTTCTTGACAAGATAGTTTGTCATCCTTTTTGGATGAAACATAAAATGAAGTTTTAGCCACAACTCTCATAAAAACTACCTTGTTTTATTTTTTTCTAGGAGTAGACATACTAATTGGGAGGTTCTGGATGAGTCTACTTCAGATTTATCCTCTGTATTAAGCTGTTCAGAGACAGAACTCCTATTTCTTTCAAACTTAGTGTAGCACATAGGTTTAGGTGATTTGGAAGGTATTCCATAACAAAAATGAACTGGGTACTTTTAGGACTTATAGGATGATCAGGCAACTCCTGCTTGAAAGAATGATAGCATTTAAAGTGGCAGTAGAAATTTTTATTAATTACAATTTATTTCTTATTTATATAGTATTTTCAAGTGTGTCACCTAACATTAGATTGCTGCTCATTTTTACTACCAGGTTAATATTTTAATAAATAGAAATGCATCTGTTCGCTGCTAAATTAAAGGTGTAAGAGTCCTTATTTAAAGGAAGAAGCATTAAAAATATGATAAAAGCCATACTAGTGAGGTTATGGATATAATATAAACATTCTGAGGTTTATGTAGGGAAATAACAAAAGTATCTTGCTTTAAAGAACTGTAGAAAGGTCAATGTTTACTGGTGAGGGATAAAATAAAATGTGGCACATTTATGTGTTTATCATGTGTTCAGTGATGAAGATAATATTTTCAAATAATATTCTCTCTGACATACTAAGTAAAAAAGAAAAAAAAGAGGCCTGTAAAAGTGTAACAATTGTGGAAATACTCTGTTAGAAAAATTAACACATTTGCTAGGAAATAAACTTTGACAATCTTGGGGTTCAATGAATACTGAGGAACCTGAGTGGTGTAGTTAGTGTAGTTCATGAGGAGAAGGAAGGAAAAGGCTGTAACACAGGAGAGGGAAGGAAGAAGGGAGAGTGAGGGTCATTGAGATGGAGAGAGACAGAGATCGCAGAGCCAAGAAATGGAAAAGGTCTTTCATTCCACACTACGATATCCTCTCATGACTACCCAGTTTTAATCCCAGTCTACCATAAAATATTACACAATTTGAAGAAAATATCTTATAAAAGTCAGGTAATTGACTGAGTTCCACATTCAGGGTATCTCCAAGTTTCACAAATGTTAGTGTGCACACACCCACATGCACACACACACACCATGGGGGTACACAGCGACAGAGAGAGACAGAGACAGAAAACAGAGACAGAGACAGGGACAAAGTCAGAGAGTGTTTTTGAAAAGCACAGGAATAGGGCTGGGGATTTAGCTCAGTGTCACAAGCTCCTGCCTGGCAAGCATAAAGTCATGAGTTTGAACTCTGGTAACAACAAAAAAAAAAAAAGAAAGAAAGAAAGAAAGAAAGAAAGAAAGAAAGAAAGAAAGAAAGAAAAGAAAGGAAAAGCATGATATGAATAGAAAGAGAACATCGAAGGGCAATCAAACCTACAACTGAAAGTTAGGCCTGCTTCACAGACCTATGAGTGGTGACAGGGTGGGCTGTAACTGACATTTGGACCACGTGTTTACAGTATTGCAAGATTGCATTATGATTTATGGATATATATATATACTTAATTTAGGGATATAAATCTGAATAGATAGCTAGATGCCACAAATATATGTATTGTGCATATATGAAGGAATAATACATATTCATAAAGGGATTACATCAAACAGTTTCCCTCTGATAATACTGTTATATGAATTTCTTTTCACTTTGAACTTCATCTAGTTCTTAAATTTTTTACAATGGATATTATCATTTTAACACACATAACTAAATATAATTTCCTTTCAAAGTCTAAAGTTATAAATCCCCCATCCCATCATTCTAGTTATTTACAGACTTTATTGTTAATTTTAATGCAAATAGTTAATTAAATGTATTATAATATTTTGTTGTCTTTGTTATTGTTATGTCTTTCACCCTGCTCTTTTCCTCAGCGCTGGTTCTTTTCTTTTTGCTTCAATAGTTTTTTTAAAATGGGTTCCGTATAATTTAAGTGGTAAGCTTTCTAAACACTCATCTAGGCCAAAGTGTCTCTTACTTTGTCAGTTAATTTTTAAATGGTAGTTTAGGTGGGTATAGAATTCTAAGTTGTCAGTTACATTTCTTTTCAACTATAAAGATGTTACTTCATTGCCTTTGCTGTTTATTATTACTGATGAGAAATCTCAACTCTATTTTTTTCTTGTAGATGTGTTGCTTTGGATAGTGATTTTTTTTTTAATTTCCTCATTTTTAAAAGTTC